>CM076406.1:17689349-17961326 GCA_038363315.1 Mugilogobius chulae | reverse complement strand
TCCTTTCTCCCCCCCTCTCTCTCTTCTCTCCCTCCGTCTTCTCTCTCTCTTTCTCTCCCTCTTCTCCCTCCCCCCCTTTCCCTCTTCTCTCTCTCATCAGACTGGCTTCCTAAACACACAGTTTTCTCAGACATTACACAAACTTAAACCACACACCACGTCTCATTGTTTCACTGGAGCTGGACCAATCTGGCACACTTTCACTGAAAAAAGACTTATTACAAAAGAAAACAAATTTAAAACCAAAAACCCTTCTTAAAACAAACTGAACTTAATTTCGTTCCCTCTCTCTCTCTTCCCTCCTCTGTTCTCCACTTCTCCATTTTCTCTCACTTTCTCTTCGCTGTCTCTTTCTCCTCAGTCACTTCTCTCTCTCCCTCTCTCTCCTCTTTCTCTTTCGTCCTATTCTTATCTGCTATATCTCTCACTGCGTCTTATTTCCCCCTTCTCCTCCCTGATCTACTTCCCTCTCTCTTTCCCTCTCTCCCTCCCTCTCTCTCCACCCTCCTCTCTATATCACACCTTCCATCCTCTCACCCCCTCTTTCTCTCCCCTCTCTCTCTCTCCCCAACTTCTCCCTTTCTCTCTCTCTTTTCCCTCTTTCAATTTCTCCTTTCTCTCTCCTCTACTCCCCTCCACTCTCTCCTCTCTCTCCTTTTCTCTCCCTTTTTTCTCTCTATCCCTCTTTTCCTCCTTCCCTCCCTCTTTCCTCTCTTCCCTCTTCCCTTCTTTCCTCTCTCTCCCTCCATACCCAGCGACGACGGTGCGCAAGTGGTTTAGCGCCTGGCCTCATAGCAGAGGTCCTGGTGGTTTCGACTCCCGGGACCGGCCAGGACCTTTCTATGGTGGAGTTTTGCCATTTCTCCCCCGTGTCTTGGTAGTTTCCTCCGGGTTACTCCGGTTTCCTCCTACAACTAAAAACATGTCATTAATTGCCTCCCCTGACCCTTCCCCCAAGGGGCTCCCCTGCAAAAGAGATCTGTAATCTCAGGTGGGACTTTCCCTGCGTTTAAATAAAGGTCAATTAAAAAAATTAAAAAAAAACCCCTTTCTTTCCTCTCTCTGCCCCTCCCTTTCCTCCTTCTCCCTCCTCTTCTTTCTCTCTCTCTCTCCTTCCTCTCCCTTTCCTCTCGTCTCTCCCTCCCCTTCTTTTCTCTCTCCTCCTCTCTTCTCTCTCTCTCCCTCCTCTTCTTTCTCTCTTCTTCCTCCCTCCTCTTTTCCTCTCTTTCCCCTTCCTCTCTTCTCTCTTCCCCTCCTCTCTCTCTTCCCCCCTTCTTTTCTCTCTACTCCCCTCCCTTTTCTCTCGTCCCCCTCCTTTTCTCTCTCTCCCCTCCTCTTCTTTCTCTTCTCTCTCCCTCCTCTCCCTTTCCTCTCTTTCTCCCTTACTCTTTTTCTTTCTCTCCTCCCTCCCCTCTAAATCTTCTCCTCCCCCCCCCCCCCCCCCCCCTCTCTCTTCTCTCTCTCCCCTCCTCTCTCTTCTCCCCACCCCCCCCCCCCCCTCTCTCTCTCCCTCTTCATTCTTGGAGTTATTTCGACCTCACTGTCCAGATTCTGCAGAACAGAGTCGTATCAAAAAAAAAAAGAAAAAGAACTTCTAAAACAAAGCGAATGAATGAAGAGACTGTGTGAGTTTCGGTTTTACATTTCTGTGGGAACAAACCACACCAAAGCAAAAGCAAAAGTGCGTTCAACCGGACATATGCAAAAAGAAAAACTGATACTATTCAGAACTGATTATACATTTTAAACACACATTCACACTTGTACTTTGCTTTGTTAAGGATTGTACTGTATCAATTTTTAATCACGAGAAGAGAAAAGACACAAGAGGAACACAACCTGGTTTCTCACAACAAGATCTACAAGACAGGCCCTGGTCAGTATTTGGATGGGAGGCCACATCAGACACCAGAGCAAGGCTATTCAACTAAATATTTCCAAAGGTCAGATTTTTGCCATGGCATCAGGGCCGGATAATAGCATAACATGTGATAAATTTGCCCAAAATGTAGTTTGTTACAAATATAGCATTGTACAAAATCTGTTACGGCAATGTTACAGCCTCTGTTACATTTAAATTCCTCTACAAAATTTCCAAACCAGCTCTGAGCCAACATTAAACAAGGACTAGACCATAGCCAAGTCTGAATAAGTAACCAACATCAGTCCAAAACTAAGTCATATCTATCTCTGCAACAAACAATTATTTTGATAATGATTAGCTGGACGTTATTCTTTAGATCAGGAGCGTCTAGCTCATTTTGACAAAGGGCACATTGGCAACAGAATTGTCCATGAAGGGCCGGTTGTAAAATTAACCTTACTAATCTATGATATACTACAAATAGTTGTATTTGATTATTATATATTATTAAAGTGACATTAACTGAATGTACATTTGTGCAACAGTCTGAAAATGACTTACTCGTTTCAGACAAATCATTTCATTAAGTTAAGACACCCAGATTATGCACAAATATAAAATTAAAGTAAACCTTATAAGACCTTGAGGGCCATATAAAATGAGGTGGAGGGCCGATCTGGCCCCTGGCCTCGAGTTTGACAGATGTGCTTTAGATTAATTGATTAGTTGCTTAGAATACAAACGTCTCTTGGATACAAGATTTTAGCAAATTTTGAGTATATAATCAAAGGTATGTTCAGTCTGAGCGTTTTCTCAGCTGTTTTGAAACCTATATTGACCTTTATTTAACCAGGGAAGTCCCACTGAGATTCAGAATCTCTTTGCAGGGGAGCCCTGGGGGAAGGGTCAGGGGAGGCATTAATGGACATGTTTTAGTTGTAGGAGGAAACCGGAGTACCCGAAGGAAACCTACGCAGACACGGGGAGAACATGCAAACTCCACATAGAAAGGCCCCGGGTGGCCCGGGAGTCGAACCCAGGACCTTCTTGTAATGAGGCCAGAGCGCTAACCGCTGCGCCACCGTGTCGCCCTATATAAAGTAGGATTGTGTCAAAAATCACATAATAATCAATACGAGAGGTGGTATCAAATCTAGAGACTCTCAATATTTGTACTAAAAATACTTTAAGAGAGCTTTTCTGAAAAGTTTTAAAATAATCAACTATATAAAACAACTAAACAAAACAACATACATTTTAAACAACTAAAAACAAGTACTTTTGTTGAAAATGTCAATAGTAATAGTAATTTAGAATTGTGACAGCGCTAGCATTAAGAGTTATTATTCAATAATCGATTGATGAATCAGTTAAATTGTTGCAGCTCAAGAAGAGTTACACCAAAACTAAAATAGGACCAAATCAGATCTAAGGTAAACCGAGAATAAATCCTGCAAACACGAAAATCTGTATATTTGGAAGCTGGGTTGAGGCAAAAATGAGCCAAAATCTACATACTGTACATGACACACATTTTACAACTGGACAAATGATAATATCTGTAACACCTATTTTGTAAAATGATTGTTCAAACTTCAGGAAACTGTGTCAGCTGTCTTTGCATTTTGATGAACAACGTGAAGAGATTGTTTTGTAGTTTTAGCTTTTAATTGTCAATTTCTCCATAATTTGCAACTTAAATGGTGTAAAACTGTAATAAATATTTACCACAAGGACTGTCACACCAAACAAATGTGATAATTGTCACATGGGTTTGACCGTTTCTCAAACAATTATTCATTATAGTCATTTGTTATGATGTCCAGAGCCTGACTGACCGTGACCATGAATTGTGTGGATTGATCTACTTGTTGTAAAAAAGAGAAACAGGGTCAGAGCAGCAGCAGCAGCACCAGTGAAGTTGTATTACTAATGTGGAATCCCGCCCGGCGTGTCTTTGTTTCGCTGTGGGACGTTTTGACCCACTTCTATAGATTTTAGGTCAGATTTTCCATAAACTCCAGGTCGAATGCATCAATGCCTCCAGTGTGCACAACAGACTCAAATAAGGGCGGGAAATGTTCAGATTTATGAGGGATAAAATTTACAATAAACATGATGCTGGTGTTATTAACTAAAGATAAACAAAGGTACAAGTTTTTTGATAAGCTTGCTTGACAATATGTTTCCAATACATTTCTGTTTAGTGTGGAATATTCCAGATCAACTCAGTGTTTGTACAAATAAATACAGAGAGATATCAGTTTACCCAAAATAACTGCTGGCAGATATTTTGGGGTCAATATTTGTTGTTGTTTTTTATTGTTTTTTGACATCGGTCATATTGGGTGTCGGTTTTATTTTTGGCTGATATTCCCAGTTAGTTTTAGATAGAAACGGTAAGACTTGTTTTATCACTCTCTATTCCCAAGTCTGCAGTTTTCATTTTATCATTAACATGTTTTTGTTCTACGACGTTGGTTGCACCACAAGTTTTAATATGCGCTTGTTTGTTTGTCAGTAACTAGAAGATGATGAGAAGATTCGTAGCTCCAATACAATGTGATGATAAAAAAACATTGTCTTAAGGTGTGTTGAAACTGAGCACTTTCTTGAATTGCTCTTTAAAAATGTTTTGCTATGTGCATAAACATAAGAGATAGAAAAAACTTTTTTTATATACACTATCTCATGGCCAGCAAGTCTCTTTGAGAAATAAAACAATATAATCGGCCACAGATAAAGGCCTTGAAAATCGTCCATAGATATCAGCATTAATTTAAAAATTGGTATTGGCATCGGCCAAAGAAAAAAACATATTTGTCGATTTGTAATTCTTATAGAAGTTTAGCAAACTTGCTGCAAAGTAACCTTTAGTTGCTCTGTCCTTATGTCCCAAAAAGAGAGATGAGGTCCACAAAACTGCATCTTTTAAATGTCCCAGAGCACGCCTGAAAACTAGAGGCGATCGAGCATTCTCTGTGGCGGCTCCCAAGCTGTGGAACAGTTGCCACTTCATATAAAAATGGCTCCGTCTTTGGATGTTTTTAAGTCTCTTAAAGACTCACTTTTTTGCACTAGCATTCAATGAGTAGGAGTGGAGCTGCTGTTTGCAACAAATGTATTGAATTTTGATTGTTTTCTGATTGTTTTATTTTATATTGTTGTATTTTATGTAAAGCACTTTGGGCGCCTGCGGTTGTTGTAAATGTGCTATATAAATAAAGTTGACCTGACCTGACCTTAGACATCTGAGAAGTCCCAGTGCTGGAAGCTTTCAACAGAAGAAACTACACAACTGTAATCTGACGTAAATTCACAAACTCCAGAGAATCCATCTGGGTCTTTACCAGTCGATTGTAGTTCAAACCAGCGGCCCAATCACATGGCAGCAGGCGTGGGAGGAGTTTGTGCGATCAAAGACGACAGCAAGTAACGCCAAGGGCAAAACAAAGATGTTAGTTTTCGGGGATGTAAAGTGTTTTTGTTGCTATTGATTCTGTTATAACAGAAAAAAAAAGAGTATTTCCTTTTTAAAAGAAGAGAGAGGTGTCAGTGTGATACTTGTTCTGTCCCACGCCTCATTGGATACGCCATTACGATTCATAGCTGTGATTGGCTAAGCACAAACCAAGGTAGGCCGCAAACTCAATAAGCTCGAACTATTTCACTAAATCTCCACCTTCTTCTGAACGCTTTCAGTGGAGGAAGTTCCAGATGGATAACGTGGAAGAACTAAACACATAACCATCTGGAGTGAGCCAGCTTAACACAGCTGTACTTTGATAAAACATTTCTAGCTACTGCTCTGTATTTACAAATGTTGCAAACTAGGACCAAGTCACTGCTTTGCTAGTCTCAAGTCAGTGCCTCACAGATCTAAATCAAGTCAAAGTGTTCATTTTAGTTTCTGTCTTTTTAAGTCTTTATATCATATTACATCTTGCATTTCTACAACTTCAGTGATAATTTATCCCGATTCAAATACATCTCTGTTCACAAAAAACAAGAAGTGAGGAGGTACAATTACTCTTTTACTATTTTTTGAGGAAAAGCATCAAGTCATCTCAAATCACAGAGCTTCAAATTCAAGACGAGTTTCCATTTATAAAGTCTTATGTCATCAAAATAACAACTCAACTCCAAGTCACAATAAACAGACGAATAATATAAATGCCTTGTGTCAATCAGAAACTCGTCCGGCTCTGTATGAAAGTCAGAGCAGAGACTTTGCTGAGCTCAGTGAACCGCTCAGATTTACATAGAGCGAGCTGGATCCACAAGGAGAGGCGCTGCTGCTGCTGACCAAATAAAAGCAGAGGACACAGGGAATCCTCACATTACCTCCGCTCAGCAAAAGTCCACTACACGTCCCTTTGTCCGACCTGCAGCAGTGTCTCAGTCAAAGCTCTGGAGCCGGGTTAAATCTACTTTGTATCCATCAAATCTACTCTGTAAAGTTTAAATTAACCCACGACTTTTTTCCGGTTACGCCATGATTTATGACAACAACCTTTTGCTTCATTCGTGACATTTCTTGTGTTTTGATGTTGTTTTGGCAGCGTAAATCTTTGTCATATTTTGTCGTATTCAGTCGTAATTTGATTGGAGAATGGTTTGTGGCGAATAGTAATTATAATTTTGTTCAAATCTAAAGGTAAAAAAAAAAGGCTGCAAAGTCATTAATTAATTTATCTACACTTCGCGAATTGAAAACACAGACATACACATTCGCACAGGAGTAGAATTACATGAGGACATCTGAGTTAGGTGAATTACAGGAGGCAAAATTCAGGAGAAACCTTCACAGACATTTGTACAAACATGGACAATTCCCACTGGACTAGAAACTCAGACGACGTCCATAATTATTACAGTTCACATGAGGTCCTTAGGTATGCCGCACAGACAGGACAGTCGTCAACTAATGCTATTTTTTTATTCTAAGGATTTATGTAGAGGATTATTGGTCAACGTCACTTTCCACTCTACTTCACATGTCACCTGCAGAAAGAGACGCTGTCCGTCTAGTTAGCTGCAGAAAGTTCTTTGATAAAAACAACAAAACAGATGAGTGCTAGCTGTTTGGATCAGGTATGAACCAGTATGATGGACATCTGGCTCCTGAAGCTTGAGACAGTGTTCTTCTCTGGATTTTTTCACTCACTTGAATGTAACGTGTAAAAAAAAGGTAAATGGTCTATTTATATAGTGCTTTTCTTCCTTTACAAGCACTAAAAGCGCTTTAGTATCCACCCAGTGTACGCGACACTGAGGCAATGTGGGTTATGTCCAAGGACACAATGACAGTCCACTCCTGTCGTCCCACTGTGGCACCCGGTGTTCTAGCGATCTCCCATCCAAGTACTAACCAGGCCCGTCTTGCTTAGCTTCTGACAGGATCAGGCTTTGACAAGTTGTATGAGTCGTAAAGACAAATTTCATTCACAAATGTTGATTAGCAGCATAACGTTTTTGTTTTTTTTAATGTTTTCTCACAGTGATAAACTCTTGTAGTTAGCTGACAACAGCGCTGGTAGTGTTGCTGCTACAGCTTTTGTCAATCAGCTGCGGCTCTTTCTGCGTTCCGGTTGTGCGCGCATCTCCCGTGTTGATAAATAAATAATCCCTCTGTTGGACAAAAGAAAAATGAAAATTTGGGAGCAAATCATTGGGCTTAATAATATGGCTTTTTACATACACATAGAGCGTTACCGATTGATTTTGTGCATTGCTGTTTTTGCATAAACTCCAACACATTTTAGTCTTTTCAAGCACTATTAACGTCAGACAAGGATCAAATCAAAAAGACAGATAAGGGGCATGCCTTTGGTCTAAGAATTTCTTCAATCGACTATACAACTCTTGCCATATACAGTAGAGATCAATAATTTTCTTCTTTATAAAACACAAAGTTGATCTAAAACGGCTCAGAAATACACACATTCACTTCCTGTTCAAAACTCATTGCAAAATTTTGCTTTAACGAGAAGATTTTAAAATATATATATAAGATTACATGGCTATTTTGACATGTTTTTTTTATTTGCAATCAGAACTTTTGTGCAAGTAAATACAGACAAGTGGGCGGGAACAGCACTCAAGCATCAGCTGCAGGACAATACAAGATTACTCAAACATGCATGAATCATTCGGAGTACAACTTTGAGCAAAACAGATTATTTTAACTTGTTTTTAGGACATCTGCAACTTAATCCATCACCGCCAAGCTTCACACACGCAGCACATTGTGAGAAAGTCACTTCTTGACACTCTCTGATAACAGATTCGCGATGAAAGCGGCATTTCCGTCCATGGTTTTTCAGGGACACGGTGGAACGGTTGTTGAGCAATGGAAGAATGGAGGGAGGGGCGCCGCACGGACATTTTTGCAGCTGGAACTGGGCCCGGGTCCAGTTTTAGGAGGAGCAGATTCTTCCTCATCCTGTCCCAAGCCACAGTTCACCTCCCGAAGAAAGAGAACTTTAACCTGGAAGACTGAACAGCTGAGAGACTAGATACACTTTACTTCTGCTTTTAATTTAGACGTATTAACTTTTATGCATTTTTATACCACATGTCTGAGGTCAGTTCAGTGATATTTTTGAGCAAAGGTGGACTTAATGTGGAGACACGGTGGTTTGAGTCATAGCAAAAAGGTTCTGTGATCGACTCCTGGGTGGCCTTTGTTTGTGGAGTTTGCATATTCTCCATGTGTCTGCCTTGGTTTCCTCTGGGTGCTTCAGTAGGCCTCCTCTCTCCAGGACTACAGATAGAAATTAGCTGTAAAAGCTAATTTAAACCAGGACTAAACCAAGACTAGAACATGGCTAATCAAGGACTAAGCCAGGATTAAACCAAGACTATACACACCAGGACTAAACTAAACAAGGACTAGTTTAGACCAGTTTGTCCTGGTTTAACATTAAAAATCAATTATATCAAAAAGATTTTCTTCATCCTATAGCGCTTTCCCCAGTTTCTAAAAATAGATTGTGACGTCACGCCGCAAAGCATTGTGGGTGCAAACTGCAGACAAACAAACGCGATCACAGCGTGGTTGCATCTGTGCAAAGGTGGTTCATAAACAAAATTACCATGATGTTGGGACTATGCAGCTCAGATTCAAGATATCCCAAGCGGCTGCCAGAGGGAACTATTTTCATCCCATTTCCAAAACCCAGGAAGATCCGTGAGAACATGACACAGTGGGACAGAGAGCAGGCCAAGGTAAAGACGGAGAAAGCAAGACGATGGCAGTATTTATGTGATCGGGCAGATTTCCAAAGTGTGGAGAGGATAACTAGCAACACATACATTTGTGTTCGCTGCACTTTGACGGTGGGAAAGGCCCGAGATCGAGGCTGACGAACCAGGGCTAGCAACACTAACAAACTGTGAGCTCTGGAAGAAGGAGTGGAGTATGCGAAGGACTGACCCCAACAGAACGTCTCTGCCCCAACCAAACAGCCTGCCCACCCAAGCCTGGAAGGAAACGGCTTTTAACAGCGGAAAGCCTAAACGAAAGCACATCGTTACCATTGGACGTACGACTAGTGATGTAACGTGAGTGTCTGAGGACAAGTCGCCTGCGCAAACAGTCTACTGCAAGTATGTACTTGGAGCAAAAATTGAAACTATGATATTAAAACATGATGCTGTCGTACTAAACAAACGCGTGCCGGTTTGTTTGTTTGAATTTTGCTCCCAGCAGCCACTTGCGCGTGACGTCAATTGTAAAGCGGGCTATTGAGTTACCTGAGTTAAACTGGACTTAAAATAAGTCCAACTACAAATATTGTGCTAGAAATAAAACAAACAGACTAGATTAAGTTTGCGTTTTGTAGCGTGTGTATTATTTTGTGCTTCTGTGATTAATTTTGCCAACTTTTCACATTTATCTGGGAAGAAGTTGCATTCACATGACTTCAAAACATTGTACAAGTCAATAACATTTAACAAAAGATGAAGATCGAGCAGAAAAATGTGTTGTAGCACAAAAGGTTTCCGGTCTATTCAAAATGTTTGAAATTACAATGTTATCAATTGGAATAAACTGGCTTTTGCTCACCATCTGGACTAATTACACAAAGTTTTGCAATGTGAACGCAACTTATTGACCAAGAACTAAACTGTTTAAAGACATTCTAAGAAAAATCTCATCTGAATATCGTCATTATTGCCCAATCCTTTGCACATATCATCAAACCAAAGATAATCAGAACTAATCTAGCGTATGATTAAAGCAGGACTAAGCTGAGAATAAACCTTTTTGCAGCTCTGTGTTGGGTGTAAAAGTGTCCAAACCGCAGCAGAGCAGAGTTCACACCTGCTCCACGACAAGTCAGGGCCAAAACTTTGACTGAGCGGAGCTAAAACGCAGAGAAAAGAGGACAAAAGTGCGCTCTGTTCACGCTCTCAGACATGTGGCAGTGGTTTGAGTGTTTGGACGTTTTGACGCGCTGGTATGTCGAGGCTCCGAGCTGTTTCTGACGGTTGCCTGGAAACCGAAGCGGATCAATAATAGAGAGGTTTTACAGCGCAAATAAAGTGTGTAAATAAAGCTGCAGCAGGGAGTTAAAGAGCTACAGATCAGTTAAATCCAATAGGTTGTGTTCATGTTCTAGATTGTAATAATGTCAGACGGTGAGCAAGAGAAATTTAGGGGCGATATAATAAAAAATAAAAATAATATCTTGATAACAATATTTGGACGATATTCTTCCAGTCGAACAAACTAGTTAAAACCGGTCTTCAAAATTGTTACTAACTGGAAAAGCGGAAACCTGAAATATGCCAACTTATTGAATGACTTGGTGTTATCCTGATTTGACTTTCTTAAATAAAGGAAATGTAGTCCTTTGCACAGGCTTTGTCCGTTTACAGCAAAACATGAGTTGGGAAAGGCTTAGATAAGTTTTTGTAAGCATTACGTGATATTGACAAAAATCACTGAAAAATACTGATATTGAAGCTAGTAATGACAGCAAACACAGTGAGTATTTGTTTAGCCAAGTGTGAGCTTTTTGACTGGTTAGCGATGCAAAACTACAATTGCTCCAGCAGAGGGTGTTGTCCCTGAACAGATCTGGTGTTCCTATAGTGGAGAAAAGATTGCAAAAACTGCAAAAAACAATGTTTATCTCAAGGACTAAGCAAACCTGCATGAGGCGTGTTTATGGACTAATGCCACTGGTTTTATTCACTTCGATTTACATTGGAGAAGAAAACAGATTGTTCAGCTTTTGCCTGGTAAACTATCGATGTTTTGCTTGTCCAAGGTAAACGGCTAATGTTAGCAGAAACTTTAAACGTGACTCTTTATTTTTGAGTGATTTTATTGAATATGCTCTATAGAGATTTTTGTTTATCAACACGGGCGATGCGCACACATCCGACCTTTCCACTGTTTGCTCATAGACACAAGTCGAAAAAGTTCTGTTGTCAGCTAACTACACAGTTTATCACGGACAAAACAAAAGTTTTGCTGCAAAGTCAACTTTGTGAACGAAATTTGACCCTACAACCCTTAAAAGTAATATTCAGGTGAAAAAACGTCAGAAAACACTGGAGACAGACGTCTGTCAGACCGTTCAACCTGATCGAAACAGCTGCTTTTGTCCGGTTCGTTGTTTTATTCAAAGAAGTTTCCCCAGCTAAGCAGATGGAGAACAGATCTTTCAGCAAAACGCATGCGCAGTAGGACGAAAAGGCGCCTTAAAGTGTTCATATAGAGGCTTTTATTCAGTCGTGTTGTGCACAGTTCAAAGGCCTGTCGCTGTTGTGCTGCTCTGCGTTCACTCTCATGCACAATAACAATAAAATGTACAGCGTAAATAAAGAAAGGAAACAGTTGTCAATATCGCTGTATTGATTCGATATCGATAGTTCAGCACACTTCTTTCACTATGAGATGAATACATTGTGCTCTAGCCTAATTAAAAATATATGTTTGCATTTCTGTAGAATAGTTTTGTATGTTTAAGACTTGGGACATGGACTCATGGTGAAGACTTCAGTAATACTAAACTTTGTAAAACTTGGTTGCAAAAAAACAAACAAACAAATCTCATCTCTGCTACGACGAGATGAGAATTTTGATTAATTTATAATAAGCAATTCAATTTATTTCAAACTCTCATCTTGATCTAATGAACCTAATCTAATCTCATCTTGTGAAAATCTGTCCCAGCCCTCGACACAAACTTCCCCTGCCTGAAAGTGCTGAACTAAGTAGCCAGCCAACTTTAAATAAATCAATAATTTACGGCCTTCTTCTGTGCTCTCTTTAGGTCCTTTTTAAACCTGCCAAACTCTGTGAACCTTATCTAATCCCTGCTCGCCCCCGACAGAGTTTTATTGCGGCGCATTTTTCCAAACTAAGCCCAAAGTCTCCTCCTCGTATCAGCAGAAGTAGGTCTTGTCTTCAGGCTGTGGACGCACAAAGACTTAGACACACGTGGTTTTGTGACGCGGTTTGATTGAGTATAAGGCAAAATAAAGTCTTGGATTTTGCTCAGACTGACACAGACAGAGTGGGACTGAATCCAAATCTGGAGCAATCCATCAGCCGGAGAGAAGAAAAGAGGCAGCTCACACTTCCAGACACATTCTTGAACATGTGTTTTGGTGTTGGGAGAAAGTTTGAGAGATTTTAAAGGTAATAAATGAGCTTGAACAATTGCAAGACATAAAGATGGTAAAGTTTTCTGAGTTGGATATGACAACTATTTTCTTAGATTTGATCATGATTCTTGTAGACTGTGCCTTTGAAGTAAATGAAACCATGAGCTTTTTCAGGAAATTACTTCACTGTCAATGGCTAAATCCAGCTTTCAAAGGTTGACTAGTGTTGCCAGATTTTCAGAGAGAAACAAGCGACCAAGCATTTGAAAATAAAACCCAAAACAAGTGACATCAGCCCTTCAATAAACAGTTATTGATAAAATCAGTTAATTAGAACATTGTGTGTTTCTGCAAAACAAGTTTCTAACAATTTCTAAAAAAATTCACAGCGCTTCACTTTTTCCACATTTTAGGCACGGTGGCTGAGCGGTTAGCGCTCTCGCCTCACAACAAGAAGGTCGCGGGCCTTTCTGTGTGGAGTTTGCATGTTTCTCCCCGTGTCTGGGTGGGTTTCCTCCGGAACTCCGGTTTCCCCACCAACCAGTAACATGTATCTTAGGGTAATATCCTCCAGCTACGTCCTGACCAAGCCTATAGCAAGAACATCTGGAGATGGGTCCCCGAGCGCTGCACTGTGGTGATCACTGCTCCTGAGGAGATGCCCAGAGGCGTTGAAGGATGGGTCAAATACAGGGACAAATACGGGGACAATAAAGTGTACCTTAACCATACCTTAACCTTATGTTACAGCCCTATTCTAAATTGTATTAAATTAATCGCTTACCTCAAAATTCTACACACAATACCCCATTATGGCAATGTGATTTTTTTTATTTATTAAAATAGAAAACTAAGAAACCACATTTACATAAGAATTCACAGGCTTTGCCAAGAAGCTCAAAATTTAGCTCAGGAGCATCCTCCTTCAGATGTTTCTACAACTTAATTAGAGTCCACTTACGATAAATTCAGTTGACTGGACATGATTTGGAAAGACACACACCAGTCTATATAAGGTCCTAGTTGACCGTACAGGTCAGAGCAAAAACACCAAGCATGAGCTCAAAGGAACTGTCTGTGGACCTGTGAGACAGCATTGTCTTGTGTCACAAATCTGAGAAAGGATACAGAAAAGATTCTGCTGCTTCGAAGGTCCTGGCCTCCGTTATTCATTGTGAAGACGTTTGGAACTATCAGGATCCTTACTAGAGCTGGTCGTCCGTCTAAACTGAGGGAAAGAAAGACCTTAGTCAAAGAGGTGAATAATAACCTTATGATCTCTCTGTCAGAGCTCCAGCGTTCCTCTGCGGAGAGAGGAGAGTCTTCCAGAAGGACAACCATTTCTGCAGCAATCCACCAATCAGGCCTGTATAAAACCTTCTATCTAGAACTTCTGAGTCATCTTTAGGCTTTTGTTTGATCAAAGAATATTTAAAATGTCTGAATGTCAATAGAAGCAGCTTAACAACGGCAGTAATGCATCAGTCGTTTTGTAACTCTGGAAGTCTGTTTACTCACTGTTCATGACCTACTTTTACAGCTGTATCCTTTTACATAAGTATATAAAGAAGACATATTGACACAAGGAAACAGATATAGTCCAGCACAATTATAATCCAGTCACTTTAGATGATGTAATGATAAAACCTACTGTATCTTGAAGTTATTGGAACAGAGAAAGTCTATTGTCTTTGTAAATGTACATGTTTCTCCTCAGGGTTTGTTTGAAATGTGACTCTTCACTTTTTCTTGCCTTGAATGACTTTAGCTGACTTCATTACATTTGAGTTTTAAAGGGAGTTTAGTAACAGGAGGCGGGACCAAGTCGGGGTTTTGTAAGTCTCAAGTCTTTAGCCTCAGGTCCGGTTCAAGTCCAAGTCTTTTAAAGTCTTTTCAAATTACCTAAAGTATATACTGTATATATTTTTTAATTTTCCCATTATTTTTCTTCACTGGGGAAATACTTGGTTACGATATTCAGACGATAATATTTAAAACCAAACGGAAAATGTTCATACATGTCTTCAAATGCATTTGTTGAGGTTTAATGATCGGAAAAATAATGCTATAGTTGTCTAAAAACATTTTTGTTGAAGTTAATAATAATTAGTTGACAAAAGATTCACCCTTTCTGCCCTTACATGACAGAAACTCAGAGGTTTGCAGGCTGAATTACTATTCATATAGAAAAAATGCAGCTAAATAAGTATTTCTTGTTAAAATTCTTAAAATGTGCTTTCAAACTAATGAGGGATTAATTGACTAAAATATAACCTTATTTTTAACATTTACAAAGTTGTCATTTCATTTGTATCTTTAAACAACTATTTTTGCAACATAAAAGATGTACTCGATTTTTGAATTTTGCATATCTTCAAAGCAGCTATCACAATATTATCTAAAATTCAATATATTGTCCAGTTAACCTAAACATGCATGTTTTTGGTTGGAAGAGGCTGGAGAACCCAGAGAGAAGCCACGGCGACATGAAGAGAACATGCAAACTCCAACCAGAGAGATCATGAGATGTTGATGTGGTCCGACCCGGGAGTCGAACCCACAACCTCCTTGTTGTGAAGATCAGCCGTCAGAAGATCAGCTGTTAATTTTCCCTTTCAACTTAATTGCTGTTTGCACAAAAAAAGATGATTGCTAATATAAACGTGCACTATTTTTGAAGAAAAGCATCAAGTTGTCTCGAGTCACAGAGTCACTGACCTTCAAGTCCAAGTCCAAGTCTTAGTCCATTTGATCAAGTCAGGTCTTGAGCATACTGGTGGTCAAAAGGATGATTCTAGTCCAGCCCGGGGCCAGATGCGGCCCTCCGCCTGTTTAATCAGGTCCTGTGATTAAAACAATACTTAGAGAATAAGTATTGATTTTTGATTGACTACGCTCTGTAGCTGTGTTCCTAATAAAGACCATTATAAATTAACAAGATAATATAAAATAGCACATGATCTACCAAAACCCTGCAAAAAATGAATTTCAAGACTCAAGATTCTAAGACTTTTAACCTAAATTGAGAAATGTTGACAAATTTAAGAGCTATTTATTCATAGACTCGGCTGTTGTTGTTGAAGCATCAGAACAAACTGTCCTTCATATCTCTTATAAACACGTCCGATGTCTGCAATGTCATTTCTATAAGTCAAACATGTTCACAGCTTCTTCTTCTCAAACACTGAGATATGAGCCTCGTAAAAGCAGCCGCAGATAGAAGCACATGACCTTTGACCTCTGCCTGTCCTGGAGCCGTCTTTCACGTTTATGAGTCTGATCTTCCCACACGGACATGTTACTACGACCGCTGCTGCTGCTGTCACAATACTAACAGAGTTTAAAGCAATTTTGACGAGAAGGAAAAAGCTCTGTAGTCAATGCCAAGTTTGACAGTAACTTAAATTCTTTAGACAAGGATCTGCAGGCAAAATGTTCTGTTTGTTCTTTTAGTATTTTGGCTTTCATAAGGAAATAACGCAATTGTCCAATCTGCTTCGAAAATGTTGCATTGGAACTATAGATGTCAAGAATATTATCGGTTAATCGATAATTGTGGTTTTTAAGTCACAATATAATCGTAAGAACAAAAAAGTAATAATCATGGGCAATTTAAGAAGTGAAATCAAATCCTTAAAGTTCACTGGGGGAAATACTTGGTTACTTGGTTATTAAAAATGTGTCGTTAGGAGCAAAAGTCAACTTGGAGGCAAAAGTTTGATATTTTGTTTCAAAAAATCTTAAAAAAATGGGACATATTAAAAGTTTATGAACAGCATTTTTCATTTGGTTTTGAAAGAATAAACAAAATCAAATACAAAAAATATTTTTTACCAGAGTGCCCAGTCCTACTTCCATAGGTTAAAAAAAATGTATTTCTTGTGTCAAAATAGTTCTACTTCCTGTTATTTTCAACATATCTTCAAACTTTTCTTAAAATATTAGTTTGGGTCTTTCTTCATTGATATAGTACATCCATTTACTGTAATACTTTATATTACTGGATCAAAACAATCAAAACTATGACATAGCATCTTCAAAATCTGAAACAAACTTAAACTAGAGCCAGACAACGACACTTTAGTCAGACGACTTTAGCTTCACTTTGCAGAAAAACTCGAAAAACCTGAAAACTGTCTGACTTAAACACTCATTTCCGATCCTGTTTCTTTCTCGTGATGTAAATCAACAGCTGATCGTTTCCTTGTCAGAGTAAATCCAGCCGAGTCGGTCTATTGAACAATCATAAAGTGCTTTGTAAACATTATTGCGTCTGTATTGTCTGTGACCGCTCCTCAGTCGAAACCAGGCCACAGCATATTTCTATTAAACAATAAAACAATACAGACATTTGTTGTATCAGAAACAGAGACACAGAGGCAGAGTTTAAAGTAAATGTAGTGATAGAACAGCATCAGTACTGGAAAGTTTTGTATTATTAGTAACAGTATTTAGTTCAATTCGATGTATTTTCTAGAGTGAAAAATCACAGGTGTTTCGTCAGAGCTGAGCAGAAGCAGGTTCACATGATATCACAATATTCTACAAGACAATAATATACTACAGCTGGACGCCTGATAAATGAATGTTGTGTAAGTGCAGTTTGTTGATGTAAATGAAAAAGTGAATGGGTCTAGTCACTAATAAAATCATGCTACAATAGTAAACATGAGCAGAGTGGTTAGAGCTCTGGCTTCCCACTAAGGAGATCATGTGCTCGACTCTCCAAGTCAACATCTCATGATCTCTCTGGGTGGAGTTTGCATGTTCTCCCCGTGTCACCCTGGGTTTTCTTCGGGTACTCTGGTTTCCTCCCACCTCCAAAAACATGCATGTTTCACTGTAAATTTCACCTTTGAGTGAGTGAGTGAGTGAGTGAATGAATGAGAAAGAGATGTTCCCCTGCCTAAGGCCCAAAGTCACTGGGGTAGGCTCTAGTCACCCCTCACAAGATCAAGTAGTAGAAAATGAATGAATGCCACAATAGCTACAGTAGTGTGTAAAAAGAACAATTTGTGGCCAGCTCTTCACCTCAAGGAAACACTTGGACTGAACACTCTTAATATTTAATGTCAAAGATACTTTCATGAGTGCAATTGCACAATCGATTATCACAATAATCATAGCTGTCAGTGAATTCTGATTATTTGATGATGCCATAGGCAAGAGCCAGTCTTTCCTTATAACGTATTTTCATTTTGCCATAAAATACTCTAACCTCTGATGTACACTGATAAGAGTTTGGTGCGGGTCGGGACTTGCACCAAACTCTTAGACTTAAAAAGTGCTTAAAACTAATGAGCCATTATGCACTATTCATACTTCTGAGCAGTGTGGGTGTAACGGGATTATGATGAAAATAATAATCATGATTATTTAAAATCATAATTGAAATCACAATTATTCAAACAATTATTTGTTTAGAGCGACTGCAAGGCGCTAGTGAGCCTTAAATGTAGTGAAAAGATAAAATTAAATATGTGACTGGTCTTGCAGAAATAAACATTGTACTGTAAATGTTTACAATTATAAAGAAACCACCTTCTTTCTATATCAAGAAAATAAAGAGGACATATGAATAGACTTACAAGCTCTGGTCAATAATCACAATTACTCGATTACACATTTTTTGTAAATGATTACAGCAATAATAGCAATTGAAAGTGAAATTCAAACAATTGCACAACCCTAACGGGGACTCATGTGAATCTGCAGAACAATCCACGTCTTTTTTTTCCCACTGTAGCAGTCTGATGTGACTTCCAGGCCTTTATACGAGCATTATCACTAGAATCTACGTGAATCCGGAATGCAGATGAAGAAACCCACAAGTCTAGAACCAAACCTGTCCGTCAGTGTACAGGAGGCGTAACCCTAACCCTATTTAAAACCACTCTTCAGTAGTTTAAAATCTGGTGATTCCTGGTGTGACTAGACCCATTTACCTTTCAACAGCATTTAAACAATGTTCAGCTGCTTTCCACCTGATTGAAATATTGACCCAAGGTTTGAAAGTATTCATTCTAAACTCAAAAATCATCAACTTAAACCCTTTAATTTAAGTCAGCAGCGCCCACACTAAAGTCCACAAGCCCAATTCATCTGACAAAGAAGTGTCTGTCTGATTACATTTTGAGTTGAAAAGACCAAATCAAGTACTGCATGTTCTCTTAAAACATGAATCAATGTCTTGTCTCTTTTTAGATGCAACATAATTAATTATCTCATGCATTATCTAAACTAATCCCGTTGTTTTAAAAGCTGTGTATACTTGTCTTCTTCTGCTGTGTTACTTCTGCAGCTCTGAACAAGAAGCACAGCAAACAGAGGAAATAGGACACACAGCTGCAACAGGAAAAAAAACTGAGAAGACGCGCCCAGATGACTTACATATGGAGAGAAACCTACACTGTTACGCTACAATCACAGTTATGATGAGTCCTGTATGAGCTACAGTCTTTACTTCATTTAGATAACATTCTTTTAACTTCTGACTGAACCTGTTTCAACTCTTTACGTGTGTTGACCTAATTATAAACAAATGGTCGACCTTAAATGTTGAATATGTGCTTGCTGAGGCTGGTTTCTTCCTTCATATCAGAACAGAATTTTTGTTAAGCGTCACAGATTGTTATGGTTCTGAAAAGACAAATAAAGGATATCTTATCTTATCTTATCTTATCTCTGATCTGACCCAATCTGTGCTAAAAATGCAATGGAGTTCCCGCAAAAACAACTATTTATGCAGAAAATGAAAGGAAACAACATATTAGGCCAATGATTTAGTCTCAAATCTCCTTTGCATTACTGCCAGTTAGAGATGGGACGATATACGATATTAGCGCTAATCACGATAATTAAGGGCTGCAATTAAATAATCGTGGCATTTTTTTCATAATCGTGATAATTGTAATCGCAATTATAGCAGCAGGCACGCGTCTGTGGCTTCATAAGAGCATCTAAAATCTGATGCTGTGAACCCAGTAAAAGCTGTATTATGGTTAAACAAAGAAAAGGTTCATGTGGGAAAGTTAATTAATGACTCTGAGACAAAGTTAGCAGATTTTTGCTCAACATTGTAAACATTTGTTCACTTTGAATCATTATTGATTGTACTTAGACCAAAATACAAAAAGTAGTTGTTCAAACACATACATATTGTGCACTAAAAAATATTTCAGTTATTTTGAATCTGTGCACTTTATCGTGATAATATCGTTAATCGCGATTATTTTGGTCACAATAATCGTGAGTGCAAATTTTAATATCGTCCCATGCCTACTGCCAGTATAAATCTTTAAAATGTAAACCAAGTAATACAAATTTCGATCGACCCAGACTAATTAATCAGCTAAACGACTGAAGGACTACAAGACAGTAACGTCTGAAAAAAGATTAACCCAGATTCAAACCAGATCTCAACCAGGTCCAAATGAGGCCTAAAGTAAAATTAAACAAACTACAACCGGCACGCCCCAGGTCTTAAGTAGTGCTAGCCTAAAATTAAACTTTGAAAGACAATGTTGTGGGAAGGATTTAACTGGTTGGGGGCTTGATCAATTATTTGGCATTTTGAATTGAAAGAACGAAAACCAGTCAGTAAAAACTTGAAACTTAGAAAATTGATCTATAAATATCGAAAGGCTTGTTTTGTTTTTGTAGAGGCTAAGCAAAAATAAATTAATATGAAGGATAAAACTGTGATTACATTAGCTCTTAGATAGGGCTGCAACAAGTTAATCGATTATCATAACTAATCGATTATTGAAATAATCGTCAACTAATTTAGTAATTGAATAATTGTTAACTTGTTCTATATAAGTTCCATATCATCACAGGAGCCTCAGATGAACAGAAATGAGTGTTTTTGATGTAAAAACTTGTTCGCCTACATCAATTATTATGATACAAAATTTCTAAATAAAGGAATAGACTTGATTCTTGATACTAAATATGGAGCCACAATATTTAAAAATGCAACTTTCTGTATATTAGACTGGTATTTTCAGCACAAAATACAAGTGCTTTCTTTTTAAAACATTTTTGTTTTAAACTAGTTTGATAAAGCTCAGGATTTTTCTAAAACTCTTTTGAAAATGTTAAATTTTATCCAGTTAATGTTAAGTTTTTTAAGTATCAAAGCTTGTTCAAACGAGGATTTTGTTAATATTTGAATTTCTATACTTTTTCATTCATTCATTCATTTTCTACCGCTTAATCCCGTTAGGGGTCGCGGGTGACTGGAGCCTATCCCAGTGACTTTGGGCCTTAGGCGGGGACACCCTGGACAGTGGCCAACTTGTCGCAGGGTTAGACAGACAACCATTCACTCTCTCATTCACTCACTAAGGGAAATTTACAGTGATGCCCAATTAACCTAAACATGCATGTTTTTGGAGGTGGGAGGAAACCGGAGAAAACCCACGGCGACACAGGGAGAACATGCAAACTCCACCCAGAGAGATCGTGAGATGTTGATATGGTCCGACCTGGGAGTCGAACCCACGACCTCCTTATTGGGAAGCCAGAGCTCTAACCACTCTGCTACCGTGCACCCCAATTTCTATACTTCTGACCCTAAAATCTACATCTCCAGGACGTCCTTAAGTGGTGTTACCTCAGCTCAAATTTGTCAAAAATCTTGTATTCAAGTCACTTTGCAAAACAACTAATCGATTAATCGAAAGAATAATCGCCCAAATAATTGATTACCAAAAGAATCGTTTGTTGCAGCCCAGATTCCTACATGATATGATCCAAAAATTGATGCATTGTCGACCTTTAGGTTAAAAAAATAGGCTTGAAGTTATAAACATTCAACACTAATGCTAACTTTTCCAAAATTATAAACCAGATTCCCTCCTTCTTTCTTCTCTTCGCAGGTGAAGTCTCTCTGTGGCTAAAACAATGCTCCTGTTGTCATTTCCTGGATGCACCTCTTTTCTCTTTTTTTTTCCCACAGTGCTTTGAGTCTTTATGTTCGGCTGAATGCGGAATCTGAACAGCGCTCGGCTTCTCCCAAAACAAATCCCATGATGCAACGCCAGCAGACCTGAATTTTACCGCCAAACGAGCTGCGCCGATAATGAGGTGGATTATTTACAATGGGTAATACGAACAAGAACAAGCAACAAGTGGTGTTTATGAAATCAGTTTAAAATACAAATGTGATACAGCGTAGAGAAGGTTATAGTTATAGTTGTTCCAGTGACCTATTTACTGAACCACTTTTACAATCACTCATTTGCATAACTGGTCATTTGCATGTGTTTTGGGCTCAGTTAGTGTCAAAACAGAAGGCTAATAATAAACTTTCCATTGCAATGTTGGCAACAGAATACACTGTGGAAAAAAGGTAATATTTGTGGAAAACTTTACAGATATTTTTACAGACATGGATGATTCGCACAGGAGTAGAAACTCAGATGACGTCTGTAATATTACAATTTGCATGAGGTCCTCAGGTAATTCTTCTCTTGCAACCATAATAAAATAAATTCCAAAACACAGACTTCCCTTTCCTACATGACACTGTATGTTATAGAGGGATTATTGGTCAACGTCACTTTCCATTCTACAGCTCATGCTCCATGCAAAAAGAGACACTGTCCATCTGCTTAGCTGGGGAAACTTGACAAGAACTAGCTGTTTCGATCAGGTATGAACCGGTCTGACAGACGTCTGTCTCCTGAAGCTTGAGACTGTGTTTTTCTCAACGTTTTTTCACTCACCTGAATGTGAGTGGGTTAGGTAGTTTCATTCACAAAGGTTGATTTAGCAGCATAACTTTTGTTTTCGCACAGTGAGAAACTCTTGTAGTTAGCTGACAACAATGCTCCAGCTTGATCAATGAGCAGCGGCTCTTTCTGCAGGTCGGGTGTGCGCACCTCGCCCGAATAATCCCTCTATATTTTATTTTTTAATGGATAATTAATAATTTCATAAGCTTCACTTGTTAGGACTAAACCAGGACTCGGTCAGGACTTAAACCAGTCTACAACTGCACTAGACAAGGACAACACCTGGACCATAACAGGACTAAACCAGAGCTATACCTAAAACTGGACTGAACCTGGACTGAACCAGGACTTCACGTGGACTAAACTAGGACTAAATGAGGACTTAAACCAGTCTATAACTGCTCCAGAAAAGAACAAAAGCTGGAGACTGGAGTAGACCTAAAACTGGAATAAGCCAGGTCTAGACCCGGACAAAACCAGGATTAGATCAGGACTTAAACTAGACTATAACTGCACTAGACAGGGACTAAAACTCAACTTAACCAGGACTAGACTAGGCTAAAACTGGACAAATGAATGAGAAACTAGTCCATTGACTTCTTTGCTGCAAAATGAGAAGCTCCACCTCTTCACTGCAGTATTTACGGAGCTCAGTAGTCCAAGATCATCCTGGCTCCGGAAGTACAGACCCTCATTATAAACTCCCATAGGGATTTCGAATATTAAGATTATACAGACATGTCGCGGGCTAGACAGTTGTGTGCTAACTTTGTAATTTGTTAATGTCTTCAAGTTATATTTACATGTGCAGTAAACTAGACACTTTCTAACTTTATTTTATATATTTACAGCATTCATATTGTTGTCCCTCTTGTGTCTGTGGTTGTGCCGGTCGCTTGTGTCTGTTGGATTCCCAGGGCGTTCAGCGCAGAGTCCTGCTGTTGTTATGATAATGAGGCGGCCTGGGAAGAGCTTTTGTCTGACTGTGGAGCTATGGCGAGTCCTGACTGAACACTAAAGCACAATTACAAACCTCCATTCATGGGACTGTTTGTGCGTGTGTTTCAATGGGTCTTTATTGAAGCGCAGGTTTACATGTGACGCTGCTGTATTTAGAGGCGTGTCTTTGCTAATTTTGTGTACTGTTTTAAATATTTAAGCATCAAGTTTGGTCCGTGTTGAGTCTCCCCCCTCCTCCTTCTCTCTCTCCATCTGTCTGTCTGCATTTTCACACACTCACGCTACGTTTGGGGGAGAAAGGAGGGGCAACGGGCTGGTTTATAGAGGAATTCTAAAAATATTTATGGAGATATTAGAACTAGAGATGGGACAATAACCGTTATGAAGGTATACTAAAATGCCACTGTATCAATATTGTGAAAATGAGCTTCTGACAGTATTGATATTAGTTTGTTGCTCAGTTGTTTCTAGTTTACAAAGACACCATTTCTGTCATAATTAAGGTATAATTAGCCACTAATAAATCGGCTTTTACAATTGTTAATTTATGAGTAATTTTGTACTAAAATATGTCTGGCCACTGCTCCCTCTGCGGTCAAACACAGCAAATAAGCTTCATTCTTACACAGGATTTTGTGAACAAAAAAACAAAAACTTGAAATCTGGGTCAGGACAATAGCCTTATGTTTTATGAGGCTTCCATTGCCGCGGTGCAAATAAATACGCAACTGTATAAATTCATCAGCTATTTAGTGTCATAACTCAATGATTACAGTATGTGTCCTATTGACATGAACACCGAGATGTCTTTGGCTAATAGCTTTTTTTTTTTTTTTATTATTATTATTATATCATGGGTGTAAATTGGCGCCTTCACCATCAGATTGTGCCCTAGGCAACTGCCTAGTCTGCCTATGCCCAGGACTGGCACTGCACAAAAGCATCTCAAACTTAGAATTCAACAGGTGGGTCGGGTCTTTTGTAGTTTTCAGAGCCTCTCTGGCCATTGACTTTTCGTACAGTGAAGGCAGAGCATAGGCCTGATCATCATACATCATCAATGTATTGTGATGTTTTTTAAGAGCATAAGTACAAACACATGCACAAAAGCCAAGTCAATCAAATTAAAGTATTGTACTTTAACTTGAGATTGTTTTTTTAAGGTCTTGGTCTTGTCTGGCACTCTAGCACATTTGGACTCGGTCTTGACTTGGTCTTCAGAACCAGAAGCAGAATAGATTTTATTGCCATTTTCAGAGAATAACAAAATTCACAAACTAGGAACTTGCTTCAATGCTAATGTGCAACATATAATAATAAAATAATAGTATAAAAAGAAAAAAAATATTAGCTATGAAAAAAATACTTTAAAATATATCTTATCTTGTGTTGCACATTACCACCATCTTCTATTAAAATTGGACCAGGAGCACAGTGGCCAGTCGAATGCAAATTTGCAATAAACAATGCACAATTAGATCATGCAGACACTGATAATTGCATAAAATTACAAAGATGGTCTTGCCTTGGTCTCGACCTATAAAAGTCTCGATCCTCAGTGGTCTTGGTCTTGTCTCGGTCTTGGGACTTTGTGGTCTTGAATACTAGGCCAATAAGTAGAGTAATACTGAACCGGGGGCCAGCATAAAACAGGCTGAGGGCTGCATTTGGCCTAAGGCATTTTTAAAAAATGTAGCTTATCTTAAATAGTCTTATCATATTCATTTGGAACTACATAAAAACATTGCTAAAAATCACAAAATGTATTCTGAAATGCATTTGTTTCTTCATTTTCAAACGTAGACCACAATCAGCAGCAACAGTTTGATTATTAGTTCATCCCAAACCAGAGTCCAGATTCCTGCATAAGTCTGTGTTAAGTGTTTAAGTCCTGATGTCAACACGAGTCTGGCTTCTTTTGTGCAACAGGGAAACATACGCGTCCCCAGAGAGCTGTAAAACCCCGTCAAAGACCTGCTCATAATGGCCCCAATTTAGGATTATTCCAGCAGTAAAAGCTCTGAGGCTAAAGACGGCAAAAGGCAAAAAGATAAGTGAGTGTGTGACTGTGCGAAGTGTTGTTTTGTTTAGATTTCAGTGAGATTTTAAGGTCAGTGCAAACACAAGATTAACTGTTTCATTGTCAGACGGTGTTGCTTCATGTTTGAGGATTATAGATGGATTAAGATGACAGATAAGTCAAACATACAAAATAAAAATCACCAGACTACTAAGACAACTCAGTAAGAAGGTTGCAGGTTCGACTCTCAGGTTTGAACAGTTTGTATTAATCAGAAACGTGCAACAAAGTTCAAGCTGAGGTCAAATGAGGTCAAAAGGCTGAACAGATCAGCGTCTTATATGGTATATACCTAATTTTTTAAATGGATTACACTTTTGCTCACTTATCTAATGTATTTTGAGTCTCTGAATTATTCACCACATTGTGTTTTAAGCGTTTTAAACAACGAGACGAGCTGGTATGCTAACAACAACAGCAGCAGATGAACTAAGCGGAGATGGGTGAACAAACGAGATATTTTAAGGGGTAATTAGAATAAAAAAGGTTGGGAATGGGAACCACTGCTCTTTAAGGAAAAAAGTACATACAGGGGCAATCTTTCCACTTAACCAGATTCTAAATGTCGTTCTGGGAAGATGCTACTTGACATGTTTTTAATGCTAGAGGAAACAGGAGCATAGTGTAGTAGTCAAGACCACACTAATCGAGACCAAGACTTGTTCGAGACCACAAGATCTCGAGACCGGGAGCAAGACCAAGACCAGAAAGTGTCGAGACTGAGACAAGATCAAGACCAATCGAGACCAGGCCAAGACCAATTTAAAAATGATTACGGTGATAAACATTGTTCAAGAATAAGCCATGGACAGAGTTCAATAGTATAAAAAATGTAATTAACAAACTGAAAGTGTTTATAAATAACAAATGTATTATGCATTAAGCTGAGGAAGCAAGAATAGCCAATACCTTTAATGCAAGGTTATGAAGTTGTGGGAATCTTGTTTAGCTTTTTGCACTGAACATGAGGGTACCTTCATTACGAAACTCAAATATGTTTTGGTATCAAAATATTTACATATTTGCCCAGTGATGCTCGCGTCTTGGTCCTTTGCATGCTTTCTATAGGTTTTGTAGCTTGACAGGAGGCAAGGTAGTTTTAAATGTACTAAAACTGAGCCGACGTGAGTCTGTTACCTTCGAGAGGCGCGCACCCTCGGAGAGTGTAGTGATAACACACCGGGAGCGAGGGGAGAGAAGCGACTGCAGCTGCTGCCTCTGTGTCTGCCTCTGTGTCTCCCTCTGCGCGAGGCATTTCACTTGTCGTTCTGCTCCAAAAAGACAGAGTCTCGAAGTCTCGAAGTCTCGGAGTCTCGAGTCCAAGACGAGACCAAAACCTTAGAGACCAAGACTGGTTTCGAGTATTACAACACTACTGGAACACCTGGAGGAAACCTACACAGACATACAAAACAACATGCAAGCTCCACATAGAAACATGTGAAGCTTCAGCACTAACCACTGCAGCACTAACACCAAAGAGTTGTTTATTATTCGATTGCACAATTTTTGTAACTGATCATATCAATAATCAAAACAGATATCAAAGTTTGATCAACTCATCAAACATCAAATCATAAAACACCTTCTCCGGTTCAGTCCAGTTCAACAGCCGTATCTGAAATGTGGTTTTAAGTCTTTTAACCTTACACTGACACGTCTTTGGTCTGAAGAAATCGATTGGTTTCAGTATCAGACTTATCTTTCTCACAGATGTGCTCGTTCTGCTCCTGACCCTCCAGAAATGTGTGACTAAAGCAGCAGCGGGAGAAGAAGTATTCACATGGGACTTTTATCGCTGAGGTGAGGAGCTCTTTCCAAGTTTAGCGTCAAAAAAAGGGTGACCGAAATCTGAACTGTGGATCAAACTGTACTTTTACAAACTAGAACAGGCTGCAAAGCTCCGTTAATGAACCACTAGTATCCCAGCTCTTCACAATATCGCAATAAATACTTCCATTCCTAAATTTTAAAATAAAAACTTCAATTTACTATTCCTTACAACTTGTAATGTTGAGAAAAGCTGCATTTGAACATATAATTGCACGTTAGTTTTAGCCGAGTTTTCTCTATGTTGCGGACAAGACAGACAAAGTTTGTGGATAAATGCTGCAATTTCTGTTGAGTTGCTCTAAAACCTTGGACAAGACCAACCAAACGCAGACTGTGGAGGCTCTGCAGAGGTGAAAAAACAACTAATAATAGAAATTATAACGTGAGAAGTGTAAGGAAGAGTAATGCATAAATGGCCCAAAACAAGGACGTACAATTATTATAAAAGCCACCAATCAGATGACTTATTTATCATCATCATTTAGATCGTTATAGCAACTTTTCTACTCTCTATGATGATAAAAAATGTGTAGACCATACTGCGACTTAATAATTATTAGTGAGTTTATAAGAATCTATTATTAGCCACATTGTTCTGACGATCTGAGTTCAAACTGTGAAGAATGCAGCCTATTGACCCTAATTTGTCCCGCCCACTTTTCTAGGATTTGCACTTCCTGTTTAGCTCTGTTACGGTAGTTTACATGTTTGTCTGTCTGTCTTGTGGGGCAATTTCAAACATATGTAATGACAGTTAAAATAAAACCATCATCTGAAGTCTACAGGCTAAATGCAGCTAAACAGGAAGTACAATTCCTAGAAAAGTGGGCGGGACAAAATAGGGTCAATAGTCCAGAAATTATGGTAGCAAAAACATCTAACAAAATAAGATTTGAAAGATGTTCATTATGACACATTGTTGTCTAGTATTCTGTCGATAAAGTTTTCCAAATGCAAAGCTTAACTAGATGTATTAATGTACTTGTTAAGTGTCAGCTCTTAGAAAAAATGATCAAAATGAACGCTTATCATTGAAAACTGTTGTAGACAAAGCCCAGATTACAGTGTTTTATCTCCAGCTGAGTTTAAGTGAGTGTTGCCGTGACGACAGCGGCGGCAGATAAACTGGTCTGAGGAGCCGGACCGGAGGCTCTGGGTTTTATCACCGAGGTCAGCGCAGCAAAGCCTTATCTCCAAACAGGCTCTGCTTAAAAGAGCAAGAGGTGTTCCCAAAAAACGCATAAAAAATGGCGGACTAAAGCAGTGATTCTCCAAGTACTCCAGGACTAAACCATGAGGGACCGAACCAGATATAAAGTTAGCTGTCTGCACAGTTTGGGTCGTCTGCAATCAAAGAGTTAAGATCCTGGAGGAAATCATGACTTGTAATTGATACATCGGAGCTCCACCATGAACAGGACCCTATTTCTCTTCCATTTTGTAACTTTTATTAGCGCTGTCACGGCCCCTTTTGTACCAGAAGACCCGATCCGTCCGTCAAAATAAAATAGAAATGAAGGGCTATTTTTTGTTCTTCTTTTCAAACACATATTGTCATCCACAAGCCCTATACTCATTACCCACAGACGTTATTTGTCTTTTAGCAGTTTGTCTAGGGTGCACGTAGCAGAGTGGTTAGAGCTCTGGCTTCCCAATAAGGAGGTTGTGGGTTCGACTCCCAGGTCGGACCATATCAACATCTCACAATCTCTCTGGTTTGCATGTTCTCCCCGTGTCACCATGGGTTTTCTCCGGTTTCCTCCCACCTCCAAAAACATGCATGTTTAGGTTAATTGGGCATCACTGTAAATTTCCCTTAGTGAATGAATGAGAGAGTGAATGGTTGTCTGTCTAACCCTGCGGCAAGTTGGCCACTGTCCAGGGTGTTAAGATAAGATAAATAAGATAACTTTATTGTCCCAAGGGGAATTTGTTGTGGCTATTGCGCCGCTGCATATAAAGGACATACAATACATTGATACGACTCATTTCACATGGACAGAAAATGCTCTAGTGCTTCAGTAAGTTCATCTCATCTGGTTCATAATAAAAAAAAGTAATAATTAGAGTTAACTTAGTAAATTTCATTTATCAAGATCTAAATGATTTAAATAAGTTAAAGTGCTAAGTGCGACTGCTCAAAGTGCTTTAAGCAGCTTTATTTCCTATTTAAAAGAGACACGGACGTGGGAGAAGGAGTGCTTGAACGATTCGTTTGTGACGAATGCCTGAAACGTCGTCCAGAGGGCATCAGTCGTATTCGTGTTCCCCGCCTAAGGCCCAAAGTCACTGGGATAGGCTCCAGTCACCCGCGACCCCTAACAGGATTAAGCGGTAGAAAATGAATGAATGAGTTTGTCTAGAGTAATAAAGAGTTTGATCTTTCCGTTCAACCTTTGAACGCATCATCACACCTGACCTTACATGCCTCAAAAAAAATATAATTTTTGGCAATTTCTTAAACTATACTTTTTGTTATTTGTTCATAAACAGTTAAATAATTCACGGATAACGACTGCTTACATTAAAAACAAGCTTTTTACATTACTGTTTCAATGTGTGCAGGTTCTAATCACACTTCCGGATGGATCGGGTGCCGGTACGAAAGTGCAAAAACACTGCTAGCATGCTGTGCTAGCTTAAGCGAACAGGTAAAATTCTGATAGCTTTGATGCAGAACCTAAAGACTGGGGAAACTTCTTTGATTAAAACAACAAAACAGGACGAGAGCAGCTGTTTTGGATCAGGTATGAACCGGTCTGATGGACGTCTGGCTCCTGAAGCTTTGTTTTTCTCGCCGTTTGTCCACTAAAAAACTCTTGTTAGTATACTACCAACATTGTTCACTTCATAGGCTCAGAATGAATTAAAAATAATTAAAAAAAAAAGAGTGGAGAATTGCAAAATGTTATGAAAGATATAAAAGACTTGCTATTGTAATTCGAAGCTAACCTAAACTAAAACATTTTAATTTTGTATATACTGTATAATGGATCCCTAAGCCACAGTTATAGTCAAAGCTTTCTCATTTTGCATATTTAGAATATTTAAACATGTTTGATAATGAAACCTGCTCACCTCCACAAACCTTCCACAGCAGAATAAACCTCAGTCTCTCAAAGCTCGTGTGGAATGATGAGAATGTGAGATAAAAGTGTGTTTGCGTGGCTGCTGACCTGAGGACACATGAAAAGCTCTGGACACACACACACAGGTTCTGCTGGTCACCCACAGCTTCAGAGCGATTACAGATCGGTCATGGTTCATAAATACTGAGGTTTACAAAGAGAAGAACTGACAGAGATGGAGACGATTCACCAGGAAACAGAGGCTAAGAGATGCTTATAAAGAGAGATGAACAGCAGGTGGCATTTTATTTATCGGTTCCATTTGATATGATAGTGGTAGTTTTATGCATGAGATGTCGAGGAAACTTGACATCGCACCACTGAAGAAAGATAAATTCTGTTTTAATGACTGGGCCGAAACACATCTGTGTAGTCCAGCAGGAAGTACATTGTAAACATGTGACAGTGATTGTTAAATTAAAGGTACAATATCAAAGTTTAAGTTTATATTTGACACTAGAGACTGGTCGGTACCACAATTTTGATTATTGATACCATGCATTTTGATACTGATACTCAATACCAGTACAATCTTGAAAATGAAGACAAATCAGCAGAAACAGGTGATTGGGATTAAATGCTGCTGCTGCTGCTGCTGCTGCTGCTGCTGCTGCTGCTGCTTCTAAAGTGACTTTGACACAAAACAATGAAGAAATAGCCCAATTCATTTTAAAATGAATTCCTTGTCTTTATCTGTACACATGCAAAATAGTATTGATTTTTGCAAACGAGTATCAATACTGAAAATTAAAGTGTCAGTATTGATATATTGATACTCCCATCAGTGTTTGACACGAGGTCAAAGGAGGAGAACATATGAAAATAGAGAGTTGTCTGCCAAAAAAATGCAGACACAAAATTGTGCACCCTGAAGGTTTGTCTAGGGATGCACCGATCCAGCTTTTTTAGTTCCAATACCGATTCTGATTTAAAAGTATCTGCCCACAGCCGACATCAACCGATACTAGTATAGGGAGATTTTTTGTTTATCAACGCAGCGATGCGCACGCACCGAGTCCAGAAAGAGCTGTCGCTAATTAAAAAAAGCAGCGTTGTCAGCTAACTACAAGAGTTTATCACTGTGTGAAAACAAAAGTTATGCTGCTAAATCAACATTTGTGAATGAAATTCAACCCTATGACTTTTAAAAGTTACATTCAGGTGAGTAAAAAATGTCAAGAAAAACACTGTCTCAAGCTTCATGAGACAGACGTCTGTCAGACCATTTCAGACCTGATCGAAACAGCAAGCTGTCATCCCGTTTTGTTGTTTTATTCAAAGACGTTTCCCCAGCTAAGCAGACGGAGAGTGTCTCTTTCTGCATAACGCATGTGTAGTAGGGCGGAAAGTGACGTAGACCGAAAATCCTTCTATATATTTGGATTTGTATAGTGTTATGTACAGTATTTGTTATTTATAATGCAATCTGAATAAAATGTCAAACATTATGAGTTGTTCTGGATCAACACAGCCAGTAAATTAGTGCCATCATGTCCAATTAAAGGCACAACAATGATATTGGTTGGATCAATATCGTTGCTTGATCCATTGAAATCTCCTGGATCGGCACCGATATTTGATCCCAGTATTGGATTGGTGCATCCCCAGGCTTGTCTGAGCTGAAACGTGCTAGTGTTTGTTTGTTTGTTTGTTTGTTTGTTTTCTCTGTTTTATTCAGTCAAAATCTTTATCTATATTTACTTTTTTCTTGCAATGAGAGGGTTATAGATTTCACTCAATAACACTAAACTAACCACTATCCCATTTTATCCAAATCCATTAAGCATTTCTTCACGTCTAATTACAAATCCTGATCACATGTTCTTTATCCCACTAAAACCCATTAAAACCCTCCATATACAATCTTAAAAAGGGCAGACTTTAGGACAAAACCATAAAACTTAAGCCTGGCAGCAGCTGTTAGGACTAATTTAGACTTTTCCCTAAACACTATTTCATATTAACCACCTCAGACATATACGGTCCTGTGCGTTTTACAGCTCTCTGGAGAAAAGCTCTTGTAAGTGTGTATTATTGAACGTATAGGGGACACATTTGCATTCACATTAGCTGCACTGCGTCTGATTCAGAAAGCTTCTCCTGCGCTGCTCTTTTGGTAATTATTTTTCTATTATAAAGCTTTATGTGACGGGCCATAAATAACGAGGATTTCTGGCACAAAAGGTCACGTGTAAATGGGAAAGTTTTGCAGCTCGGGTTGTTAATCATTACTCGTGTGATTGTTTCATTTGTGTCGATGTTTAATGTGGATCAATAAAGTGTTTTTGAAGTGACTACAGCTGTGTTTGAAGAGTAAAGAGTTGTTGTAACGGCAAGAAAATGTAACACGCAGTTTCTATTGTGCAGTAAAGAGAAGAAATTATACTGAGTGAGTGGATACTTGATTGTAAAGCGCTTCGAGTGCCTTGAAAAGTGGAAAAGTGCTACAGTAAACCAGGCCTCAACTTAAAGGCAATATACCTGACTTTTTGCAATGAAATAACTTAAAATGAGTTTCCACCAGCACAGAAATCTTGTTATTGTATCTATTCAGGTGAAAATCTGTTCGCAATCTTCTGTCTACGACCAATATTGTCCCATTTGTTCACAAAATCGACAAAGTTGTAGTTGTTACCATTGTAGTTAACTGCTGTTAGCATATCGACATGTCTCGCTATATATGTTCTCACATTTAGATATACTAACATACTTAACTCCCAAAATATATGTATTTAATTTGTAAATAGCAGCCTAATTATCACTAGGAATTACACTGAATAATTTAGTTTAATTGTTAATTTCAGTGATGTTTTTAGCTTTTGTAGATCCTAGTTTTATGTGGAATCAAAAAGAAAACTTTTGTTTTCCTAACACCACACAATGACTTATTTAATTATTTAAATGTTCCAGATTATGCAGATGCTAATGTTAAAGCTAGTTAGACCCACTTTCACAAACTGTCTTCTTCTGACTAAACAGGGACTGGAAGAATGTTGGGACTAGTTCTTGGTACTTTTCATTCATTGCAAATACTGTATACATATTTTTCTTGCTGCAGTTTTAATTCTGGTTGTACCTTAGAAAGCACTGAGCTTGATCAAAAACATTTTACAGCCAACTAATTACATGGTTGATCAAATCTTCATGAATCATATCCTGTGTCAAAAATATGTGTAAACAGTTTTCCAGCGCCATCCTTCACTCGTCACTGTCCGCACAGCCTGTCCTGCAGCTCCTGAGGGTGACAGAGCGCCTCAAACTAAAATAAATCAGGGCATCCATCAGCCCCAAAGTCACAGCCATCTCATCCATCAACACTGACCTCTCTGTCCAATCACAACTCTGTAAAAAAACACAACAACTTCATCACATCCACTGCAGCAGAGCCATGTTTTTACTGAGGAAAAACACCTGGAGCTATCGCCTCTCCACTGAACTGACTTGTAACTTTGCTGTAACTTTTAATGCTGTATAGTCCTTTAGTCAATTAATCAGTCGATAGTCAATTAGTCAACCTATTCTTTTGTTTAGACTTTAAACATTTATATTGAACAGCAACAATAAGAAGTGAACAGGCCACGAGGTAAATACTTCACCAGAGAAAGTTATAAAAAGCTCAGTCTAAATAAAGACTTTGTTTCTTGGAGATATTCCTGCTGCAGGGCATCAGCGTTAATTTAATATTAATAGAATAATGCTCCTTTTACAGTAAAATGTACAATTATTTATTGTCCTTAATATTAAAAAAAAAAACTTTAACTGAAAGTGTAGCAAAATATACCAAACAAACGACTTTCAAAACTGAAAACCGAACCGAATATGACTTTAGCGTATCGTTACATCCCTATATTCAAGCACAGTTTGGGTCATATCAATGGTTAGGTCAATGGTGCCCAAAGTGGGGCCCGCTAGGGATATATTCAGAATGTCTGACTATTAGGGATGCAACAAGTTAATTGATTAATCGCTACTAATCGATTATTGAAATAATCGTCCACTAATTTAGTAATTGAATAATTGTTAACTTGTTCTATATAAGTTCCATATCATCCCAGGAGCCTCAGATTGAACAGAAATGAGTGTTTTTGATGCAAAAAATGTGTTTGCCTACATCAAGTGTTACGATACTATTTCAAAATAAAGGAATAGACTTGATTCTTGATAATAAATATGGAGCCACAATAACTAAAAATGCTTTTTTCACATCAACCTTCTATACAATAGACTGGTATTTTCAACACACAATACAAATAATTGTTTTAAACTAGTTTGATAAAGCTCAGGATTTTTCTAAAACTCCTCTGAAAATGTCAAACTTTGTCCAGTTAATGTAATTTTTTTAAGCACCAAAGCTTGTTCAAATGAGGATTTTGTTTATATTTGAATTTCTAAACTTTTGACCATAAAATCTACATCTCCAGGACGTCCTTAAGTGGTATTACCTCAGCTCAAATTTGCCAAAATCTTGTATTCAAGTCGCTTTGCATTCTAAACAACTAATCGATTACCAAAAGAATCGTTTGTTGCAGCCCTAGTCTGACTGATTACCATTTTAGATGAAAAGAGTTCTGCTAAAGCATGTTAATAAAGTACAATTTATTTATTATCTTATTGCGAATAAACTTCTCAGATGCAACATAAAAATAGGTTTGGACCCTCAACTTGTTGCAAAACCATTCATATTGGCCCTTCGAGGAAAAATAACATACATTTTGGTTCACGGAAGAAAAATGTTTGGGAACCTTTGTGTTAGATCTAAAAGATGCTTTTGCCACTCCCCCTTTTTAGACGATTAATCGGTCGACTCGACAGGACATTTTTTTAGTCAACAAGGGATTTCTTTGGTCTTGAGCTTGTTCTCATTAGAGTCTCTCAGTCATCGGAGGCTAAAAGTACAAAGTCTCTTATTCACAAATAAGTCCAGCCAATTGTTTGTGCTCTGCAGGCTCAGAAATTGGATTTCAGACAATTTTAGTCAGGTGTTATAAGAAAAATAGGCCAGAATGGTAAGGGGATAGTAACAAACCCTGACTAAAGTTTAGAGATGACCAAAGAAGACACAGGACATGTCTGCAGGAAAAGATGAGGAGCTACAGAAAGGAAGATCATGATCAATAACATTGTATTTTGTCATGAAAAATCTCTAAATGTTATTCACTAATTTAAAATCTGGTAATTACTGGAGGTAGCTAGACCCATTAACCTTTTGAATCACAACTAGTAAAATATTCTAACTTCTGCCATAATGAAGCAGTAGCACTGTCATCCACTTTATCTTTGTTTTTCAGCCTCGTGTCTTCTTGAGAACAGAAGTTAGGTCTGCGCTGACACGACGAGGTGCTAAATCCTCGTTAGCCTGACTTCAGCCTGATGATCTGGGGTAATTAGGCCTGTGCCATCTGCTGCTCCAGACTCCAACACCACAACATTACCTCCACCACAGAGCCAGAGTCAGCACCACTGCAAGGTCACTCTGAGGAGAAACATGTATGTGACGGGTTTGACTGAGCTGAAGTTTTAAAGAGAGTTTGCTCAATGGCACAAAGGTCAGTGGCCAGATACAATCTTTATTGAAATGTTAATAAATTTGTTAGTGTTTGATTCAAAACAGCTTAGAAATATAAACAGATCTATTGACTTCCTGTTCAAAACTGCAGAACTGATAAGCCCCGCCTCTTTTTTGTAAAATTTAACTTCAGCAGCTACATGACAATTTTGTACTTTACATGTTTTACTTGCATTTTTGAGTAATCACAAGTAAATAGAGACAAGTGGGCGGGGATAGGTGGTAGGTGAAGACTGGGATTTTCTGAGCATTGGAATATCAGTTGCAGGACAATACAAGATTACTCAAACATGTATGAATCAATCCAAATACATCTTTGAGTAAACTAATGATGAGAGAGAACTGTTGTAACATGGCTAAAATCTCAGAAAAGTAGATTTTACATAATAGATCTCAAATAATGTGATTAACTAAGTAAATGTGTAATTTAAAACGGTAGGTTTATGGTTGAATATCATTAGAGCTACCATGCTTTGCACAGAATTAATTCAAAGAAACTCAAACTGAAACTTATTCAAATGTATTTACATTTTAAATGTCTGGGTTGTAATACAAAGTTTGTTCTCTTTTCTATCCATCCGCTTTGATGCTGATCTATTATGAAAAGGTTTGTTGTTGACAATTCTAATGGGAACAGCAGCTTTGACTGTAACATGTGTAACAGAGCCAAGTCCATTTAAATTGTCTTTATCTCTTCCTTTAAATAAAACAAGATGAAATTTTAAATCTAAGGTAAAAACCCTAAAGGTGATTCACATTAACAAAGACCGTAATCTTGATTAAAATTTGATTGACTACAGCCTTGGTCAATATTGTATATTGGAAATACAGTATAATTATAAAATAGAAGGAGCTGAAGTCGAAAGGCAAAGCTCTCGATTTACTGGTCAATCTACGTTCCAACCCTCATGAGCTTTGGGTAATACAAGTGGTGGAAAAGAGTTTCCTGTGCCGAGTGGCTGGGCGCTTCCTTAGAGATAGAGTGAGGAGGGGGAGGAACTCGAAGTAGAGCCGCTGCTCCTCCACATCTAAAAGAGCCAGCTCAGGTGGCTCGGGCATTTGCTTCGGATGCCTCCTGGACACCTCCCCGAGGAAGTGTTCCAGGAGGAAACTTCAAGGAAGACCCAGGACACGATGGAGGGACTGGAGGAGTTGAGTGTGGACAGGGAAGTTTGGACCTCCCTGCTCAGACTGCTGCCTTCGGAACCCGACTCCGGATAAACGAAAGAAATTGGATGGATGATATTATAGAAATTAAGTGATAATAGTATTTATTGCGATTTCTACAGGACTTGATTGGCTCATTAGTATGAAACCCGTGCAAATTTAAATTTAGTTTTGAATTGTCTTCAAAATATCTGATGTAATAGTAAATAGACTAATAGGGGTTCACGGTAGCATAAAAGTTAGAGCTCTGGCTTTCCCAGTAAGGTCATTCTGTGTACGACTCCCGGGACTTGTTGTTTTATGGTAAAGGTTTAAAAAAAAAATCTTGGTCTATATCATGAGCAAAGTCACACTTCCATGTTGACTGTGCCATAAGTGAGAAATAGATAAGTAAAAGTGCAAACAAATGAATAACAGAATGTATGTATGTTTAGAAAAAGAGAAAACTGAGCAACAGCCAAAGTCAAACAAAGATTACAAGTTTTGCTGTCATATGTGCTGAAAACTAGCTCACATGTCCCTGTGTAAATAAGCTATAGTTTGTTTAAAGAGCTGAACTGTACAAAAGAAAGAATATTCAACACGTCATATTTCCATTTGTGAAGAGGCACCGGTCGAACAGGACTCGTCCCTGAGGCTGCAGAGGAATCTACAAAGAAAAGAGGCTCTGTTTGTGCCTGACATTTCGCCTGCTGCAACTTGAGCCAGGATCACATCAGACATCACAACTTATCCTGGGTTATGCTCTGGGAATAAGCTGACAAGTACTAGAAAGAATTATACACAGCCTATTGATGAACTGTGAGCAGCACTTCAACTTAGAAAGACAAAATAAAAACATATAATCATACAGTCTCTCCTTTAATGACAATCCAGCTCTAGGCACTAAACTCAATTGTTTTGCATCTTTGTCTTATCTCAAATGTGATAAAAGTTTATTTGAATGATGTAACATGTTCCTGATGTGTCATGAAGCTGCTGTTATTCATTAATAAGAAGAGCCTGTGTGTTTTATGCACCTGTGTCATAAACCAGACTGATTCTTACCGCTGATGCCTGCTCCTCTGCACAGCTCGTCCATGGACCTCTGGAGTGATGCATCTTGGCCTCGGAGGTCTTGTGGTGGTCTGGGCTTCCCGCACTGCCGGTGCTGGAGGTGCTGCTCCCGTCCCCCACGTCCCGCAGGTTGTTGAGGCTGGACTGACTGTCGATGGAGCTCCTGGAGCCGGCTCCGCTGCGCTCCTCGTCCAGCATCAGCACAATCTCCTTCAGGTCTGCGTTCTCCGCCCTCAGAGCCTCCTGCCCCAGCTCCAGCTCCCGGAGCTTCTGCTGGTACAGTCCCACGTCCTTCCACAGGACACTGGCCGTGTAGCGGCCGAAGCGCTGCCACTCCCGGGACACACGCTTGCCCTTCTGCCGGTCATCGTCCAGAAAGCAGCAGAGCTCCCGCAGCTCCTGGTTGTCGTCCTGTAGTTTCTGGTTGACCTCTTTGAGGCTGCGGACCTCGTGCAGATGGACCTGCAGACTGCGGTTCACGTCCTTCATCATGTGTCCGTGCTCCAGCATCAGCTCCATGTGGCGGCTTCCAGCCTGCGCAGCCGGCGCACCAGCTCCTCCTTGCCCAGCAGCAGCAGCTCCTCGTCGGACAGCTGGCTCACGTCCGTCCCGTCCATGGTCTTACTTATTCAAACCTCTGTGTTTGTCTGTCCGGGCTCGGGTCCTGTTCAGTTACGTTACAATAAAGAGCAGAGTCATTTCAGCAGATAAAGTCCACACGAGGCTAAGAAGCAGTGACCCGCAATGTGGACACAGTCTTCAGTCTGTGATCGCCCTGGAGACGCGACGGCACGCACTGAAGCCGGTGTCCAACAGAGGCCTGGGAGGGACCACAGACTGTCCCTCCTCCACGAGAGTAAACAGCAGAACAGCGCCTTCTGCTGGACGAGCGGACACACGACCTGTTGCGTTTAAAAGAGCCAGGTAGATTAGATTCCTCTATATGGATTAAAAAACAATGTCTTTAAAAACATATTTATGCAAAGTTTTATATAAGGATCAATAAGTCTATTATAATATCCAGTGAGTGTTTTACATTTGTATCTTTTCATGCCAGGCTCGTGCGTAAAGCTCTTGGATAAAGAACAAATGTCGCCATCTGCTGGCAAAATGACGAGCTTGGTGTTACTAAACTTAAAAATGTTACTTCAACTCCAGTAGCTATTTCTCAACATGACATGCTAAGGTAAAAAAAAACATTTTGTGAGACTAAGACGCATAATTGATGTTGATTTAGTTAGAGTTTTGTTCTGCTTTTGTTTAACTGTCTGTATAACTTGGTGCCAAAAGTTTGTCATGTTGTTATTTCATGAAGACATTGACCCATGACACAATCACAAACTGAACCCTGTTTGTGATTAACCTCATTCGCGCGCTTGCAACATCCTCACACGTTGACGCTCTCCCTCCCACTTCGGCGCGCGGCACATGTCCTCTGGCTGAACCGTGCCAAACGCCTCCTGATCCCGCGCACGGCTCCGAGGTGACCGAGGACACTCCGGGCACCACGTCAGAGCCACAGCGATCACCGGAGTCCGGGCAAAGTGCAGGACACACCGGAAGAAGAAGAAGAAGCGTCTAGACAGAGCGCGTCCACGGTTCTGACGCGCCATGGAGTTCTTCTGGACACACTCAAAGCTGTTTCGTCCCGCTGTCTTCGCCTTTTTTCTGGTTCTGTGGGTCTCACCTGCGCTGTTACATCCGCAGTGTTTGGATTTCAAGCCCCCGTTCCGTCCGCTGAGGGAGCTGGAGTTCTGCGTCATGTACAAGGACTTTGGCTGCTGCGACTTTCAGAAAGACCAGGAGCTGATGGCCAAGTACTACAGGATCATGAATGGTTTTGACTACAACAGCTTCGCCTCGTGCGCCGGGTTCGTGCAGGAGCTGCTTTGTCAGGTAAAGTGTGGGGCTGTGCATGTCTGGACAAAGGTCGTGGAGCTGTGGAGTCCAAAACAGCAGGTCAAGTGTGCACTGACTGAAGTTTGAACAAACTCACTGCAATGGAGCAAATGTTTTAACTAATGTCTGTCATAAAGTACAGTAGCCATTAGTGTGTCATGTTTTTAGAATTGTAATGTGTGAGAAGATAACAGCATTTAATTGTTTAAATGTCAGATTCAAGATCCATAAAACACACACACAAAAACAAAAACACATATTTATAAAGGACAGTCATGTCAAATCATAATAGATTTTTTTTTTTTTTTTTTTTTTTTTTTTTTTTTTTTTTTTTTTTTTTTTTTTTTTTTTTTTTTTTTTTTTTTTTTTTTTTTTTTTTCAAATGACCTCACAATATTCACATTTTTCATGACAAAGTACTATGAAGAAAAACTAACTTTTGTCCACCATCTGCTTGTATCTAACGTGACCACAACCTATCGATTATCAAAAATACATCTGCAAATCTACAATTTCTGTGCCTTGTATCTTCTTAAAAGGTGCATAGTGTAGCTTTAGAATTTGGTTCACAATCTGCTTGTCTCCAGGTCTCAAACTTGCGGCCCACGGGCCAAATTTGGCCCTGTAGATGATTTCATGCGGCCCTTAAAGATTTCTAAATCGTATTGAATGTGGCCTGCCAATAAACCTCATAGCAATTTGAACTGAATATGGATTTTTAGCATAGCTTCATGTTTGTGGAGCTCAACAGTCAAAAATCACCTTTTAGAAGTAAATTGCCTCATTGTAAACTCCTATAGATATGTTGAAAAAATTTAAATATGAAGAGTTTAAAGATATTTCGCGGGCTAACCAGCTATGTGCTAACTCAGATCCACAGTGCGGTTGTTTTCTGGGGAACGTTGTCTTGTAAACTAGGCCTTAAAAACACATCTATAACCTAAATTTCAACAAAATATCTTAAAAACTTTGTAGTTCATAAAGGTGCAGAAAGTATTTTAAATTAAAATCTAGATCTTATTCTCATGACTCTTCACAGAGCTGATTCGCCTCGAGGATGTTTTAAATGTTTTAATATAATTTTTTTTTTCTAAATCCTTATGGGAGTTTATAGAGGTTGTAGAGTAGAGTGGGTGGTCACTCCATAAAATCTCATTTCCTCTTAAATAATTTTTTTTAAATAAAAAACAAAATTAGGTTTAGCACTTGTTGACATGCAATGTAATACATTTTGGGCAGCTGAGGAAAAATCTATGCATTTTGACTTTCCAAAAGAATGGGCACTCGATCCAATTCTGTGTAAACAAGCTTCCAATGGGGCCTGTATTTAAAAAAAAAAAAGTGTTCCTCCAGTGTAGGAACACTCTATTGCGATTTACAAATAACAAACTTACAGACAGTATGTCAAAGTTTAAATGAAAACCTAAAAAAAGCATAATATATCTAAATATCCTTTGTTGTCTCCCAGGAATGCTCTCCGTACGCCGCTCACCTCTTCGACGCAGAGGATCCCAGCACCCCGGTCCGCTCCATCCCAGGACTTTGCCCCGATTACTGCACCGGGTTCTTGGACAAATGCAACGTCACTCTGCCTCACCTCTCCGACGATCCTCACGTAATCAAATCCAAAACGACCCCCAACGCCTTTGCAAGTACCTGGAACTAGACGACACGGACTACTGCTACCCTCACCTCCTCAGCAACCCGCAGCTCACCCAAAACCTCGGCCGCGTTCAGTACGACTCCGACGGATGTTTGCAGCTTTGCCTGGAAGAAGTCGCCAACGGTTTGAGGAATCCTTTAGCCATGGTTCACGCAAACGACGGGACGCATCGCTTTTTTGTGGCAGAACAAGTCGGCGTGGTTTGGGTTTACCTCCCGGATAAATCGAAACTGGAGAAGCCGTTTTTGAACATTAGTAAGTCTGTGTTGACGTCGTCGTGGGAAGGAGACGAGAGAGGGTTCCTCGGGTTGACCTTTCACCCTAAACACAAGCACAATGGGAAGCTGTACGTGTATTATTCCATAGAAGTGGGACTGGATGAGCGGATTAGGATAAGTGAGTTTAGAATCTCGCGCATGATATGAACACAGTGGACCATCGCTCGGAGAGGTGAGTTTTAAAGTTGACCAAGTAAAAATAAGTTGTTTTTTGTTATCGTTATAATTTGGGTTAGGTTTTAAATGAGATTGTGAGTTACAGAATAGCAGGGATTAGAGCTGGGCGATATTGACAAAAATGAATATCTCGATAATTTTTTGGCGAATCTCGATAATGATATTTGGACGATATTCTGTCAGTTCAACATTAGTTACACTGGAACAAAACATGTCAAATGTTACTAATTCTAGGCACACATAGTCCTTAGTTTTCTAATTTAGGATGTATTTAAGATAAAATATTTGAAATATATATAATAAAACTGCAGCAATCTCCCATTATAAACACATTTTCTTGTATTTTAAAGTTCTTTGAATTGCTTAATGTACAAATTCTGATAGAATATACATTGAAACTTGCCTTGTCTTTAAGAAGGTACAGCGTCACTTTATTTTTATTGTAAATCAACTCTTTTGTAGCATGTTTTTTACTGAACGATATACTCGATGTTAAATTTTTGCATATCTTCATAACAACATTCACAATATTATCTAAAATTTGATATATTGCCCAGCCCTAGTAGGGATGTAATGATATGCAAATCTCACAATGCAATATTTCCCACGATAAAACGATATTAGAGAAGACTCACAATATAGAGATTTTGCTACAGAAAGAAACATTAAAGCCATATTTTCCAGTCATTCTTTAACTCTCAGTGATTCCCTTTTTTGTTGGTATTTTGTACAAGGTGAAATATGTTTTAGACAAAAGTGCATTACTGTATATCAATTATACTCTAGTTCAAAACGTAGCTTTCTCGTTTGCTAACGTAATATTTTGCCGAGTTGTCGATGTTTGTTTGTTTTTTAGACTTTATCTGCTTTTTAAAATTTAGTTGTGTTTTTAGCTCTAACTGGAGAAAATGTGATGACTCTCGTGCATTTTTGCCACTTACTGCTGACAATTATCATCTGCATAACCTCTATATGCATTGTTTACAAAAAAGTAAAGTTTATTTGCACATTGCACCTGGTTAATTTCTTTATGTTTGTTTTCAGAGTGATTCTGGAAATCGATGAACCGGCCTCGAATCATAACGGCGGTCAGCTCCTGTTCGCAGACGATGGATATTTGTACATCTTCACTGGAGATGGAGGAATGGCCGGAGACCCTTTTGGAAAGTTTGGAAATGCTCAGAACAAGTAAGAAGTGTTGTTATTTACTTATAATACCAATCAACATCTGTTGTTTGACAATCACAGCTACAGTCAGAGTTAATGCTGGTCTTGTGTCAGTGAGGAAAATCAGGTCACTACGATTAGAACATTCAGGAAATAATATGCCAATCTAAAAAAAAAATTCCAAACATGTCTTTAAACATATTAGTTGAAGTTTAATTATCAAAAAAATGACTGTACAACTTTTTTGCCAAAAATAAACTTGAATAAATGCACATTTATGTCATTTAGATGTCTTTGTTATACTAAATAATTAATACAAATCTGCGTTTTACTTTGAGCGAGCTTGCATGGCCATGAATTATTCTATTATTTAGCTTGGAGGAGCCCGAACACGTCTGTTTACGCAGAAAAGCAGTTTATTTAGCTGATTTTTTTTTTTTTTCATATCATGGCATAAAATGTATTCATCTCCATTAAGAAAGTCCCAGATAATTTTTTTAACTTTCTATTTCTACTGAATTGTGTAGATGACTTTTCACCTCAAGAAAGTTACACAGTGCACCTTTAAGACATCTTCTAGTGATTGATTGGTCGACTAAAAGGACACGCTCCTTTTTCAAAACTTCTAAATGATTTCACCAAACAGTCATGCTAAATAACTATTCGTGCAGATGTTAAAAAACGTTGTAATACATTTGTAAAGTGCTTTCAAATCCTTCTCCCAGTAAAGTAAACATACATTGGTCAAACAAAACAACACTATTAATTGATTAAAGGAGACGTATTATGTAAAATGTACTTACAACAGTGTTTTCTCATTATTAGTTTAGCCAAAGTTGTTTTTAATTGATTTAAGCATGTTTGAGTAATCTTGTATTGTCCTGCAGCTGATGCTCCAGCGTTTAGAAAATCCCTGTCTTCACCTACCACCTATCTCCACCCACTTGTCTGCATTTACTTGCAATTACTCAAAAATTCAGATTCCGAGTAAAACAGGTAGTGTTCAATATTGTCATGTAGCCACTTTCCAACAACAAAAATTAAGTAATTTAAAATCTGTGGCCTATTAAAGTTAAATTTTACAATGAAGAGGTGGGGCTTGACAGTTCTGCAGTTTTGAACAGGAAGTCTATGGACCTGTTACTATTTCTAAGTCGTTTTAGATCATTCAAGGGTTTTACAATGAACAAAATGTGAAATATTGATCCTTTGCCATAGTTTCTTCCTAAATACACAAAAAAATCACAATAGGTCTTCTGTAAATGACTTGAAGATAAAATGAATGGAAATACTGGTTTTCTGTCTTTTGAAAAATATACTCAATATACATTTTGCTATCTATTGTCACATCCATATGAGTTATTTTTAAGCATTTCAAAACACTTATGTTACATCTTCTGTTTTCCTCAGGTCGGCTCTGTTAGGCAAAGTCCTGCGCATCGACGTGGACAACAACGACAAAGGCCCGCTGTACAGAATCCCGCCCGATAACCCGTTCGTACACGAGAGAGGGGCGCGGCCGGAGGTGTTCGCCTACGGGGTCCGAAACATGTGGAGGTGCTCCGTGGACAGGGGCGACCCGCAGAGCAGAGAGGGCAAAGGTCGGATCTTCTGCGGAGACGTTGGACAGAACAAGTACGAAGAGGTGGACATCATCGAGAAGGGACGGAACTACGGCTGGAGAGCGAAAGAAGGGTTTTCCTGCTACGACAAGAAGCTCTGCCGCAACTCCTCACTGGGTCAGACTCATTATTACACATTAAAGTAGTACTGCACAAGGTAGAGCACTAGGCAATTTTACAACTTAAAAAAATCGCCCTGGAAGTGTGAATACAGGAGGAGATCTTTTTTGGAGCTGGGAAAGACTTTGAGACGACATGGATGAGACAATGACTGACCAGACAACGGACAAAGTACTTGACTGAGCTGGCTTCTGACTGAATTATCATGCATAATTGTAAATATACCATATATTCGAGATACTCAAATACCATAACTTCTCTAAGGCCTCTCTAAAACAAAATTATGGTCTTTTAAAAAAATTTATTGCATAAACATGTTGCTGTCTTAGGATTTGTAAGCTTCCACACGAGTCAGTGAACCAGCCTGAAGCCGATGTAATGCCTGTAACTGACCAGAGTGTGGCGGTGTAACACTGACACAGAAAGTCACAAAACTAGAGGAAGACTTGACACTGAGCATGCGCAGAAAAGTTGCTGAATGTAAGCAGAAACAGAATTCTTTTAAACTTGCGTCATTTAAGCAGAAATACTTAGACATGATTTAGTTTTACTGCAAAACTGCCTAATTTTAAACATTTGTCACAATTGAAACAATCGCTACTTGAATCAACAGCGCCACTCTGTGGTCAGGTGTGCACACTAGTGGTCACATCAGAACATATCAGCTCGTTGTGTTTGTCAATGTAAACTTTTTGTTATAATTATTAAAACTTGCATAGATTGCAGCGTTCACATGCACGCACAAGATGCCTGTTAAAGGTGTGTAGCTGATTTTACACTAAAACCCGATTTAGGTTTTAATCTGACAACTTCCTCTCATAAATCCTTCGACACATGGTTAATATCGACATGTATTTATTTTGGTTGCAATTATGGCTTATAAACGTCTTTTTACAAACAACAAATTGAAACTGGAGAGAACAACCCAAGCTCAGCCAATCAGAGAGCTGCATTCAGCTCCTGATTAGAACTAAATTCAGTTCAGACAGTACTCAGAGGTCTCATTTTTTCACAAAGTGCTGTATTTACTATATACTTTTTAGTGAAAAGCACAAAGTTTACTCATTTACGACTAAAAAGTTAGCTACCCACTTTTAAGGCTGCCAGTGAAAGGTTGTAATAATAGCGCACTAGTGCAGTTGTCCTGTTTCATCAGTTAACACGGAATCGCTGTCACAATGTGATGATTGACTCTGACTGTTAAAGTTTGTGATGCAACATCACTGCGACAAGTGCTGGCCGATCACTTGTGTCGAAGTGATGTTGCAATGGTTAAAGATGCACTGCGCAATTTTTAGGCCAAAAATAAACTTGAATAAATGCATATTTTTGTCATTTATATTCCTTTTTTACACTAAATAATTAATAAAACCTGAGTTTTTACTTTGAACAGGCTTGCATGGCCACAAAATAGTCTATTATTTGGCTTGGAGGAGGGCACCGAACGTTCCTTTAGCTGATTACTTTTCCTATTATGATATAAATTGTATTCATCTTCAGAAAGTCCCAAAGTATTCTTTTAATTTTCTAATTCTTCTAAATTGTGTAGATGACTTTTCACCTCCAGAAAGTTACACAGTGCACCTTTAAAGCAATGCTTTTTGAATTTTAAGTGTGTTTCTACAGCACTGATTAGATTAACAAAAGTGTATTGTGAACGCGAATCGAGCCAGTTTAGAGAAAGATACAGTGTTGCAGCTTTGGTTTCCAATCGAGCCAAGTTGGTTCAGTTTGTATGTAGCCTTAGAGTGACATTTTCGTTTGCCATTTCAGATGACGTCCTGCCCATCTACGCTTACCCTCACAAACAGGGCAAGTCGGTGACCGGAGGATACGTGTACAGAGGCTGTGAATACCCAAACCTCAACGGCATGTACATCTTTGGAGACTTCATGAGTGGGTACGACTTCATCCTAATTCAGTCTATACACAGAAAACAACACATTTCAAGACGATCATAACCTCTTTGCAGTCGTCTGATGAGTCTTCGTGAGGACCGCGTGAGTGGACAGTGGCGTTATACTGAGATCTGTATGGGTTTGGGTCTGACCTGTGCTTTTCCGGAGTCATCAACAACTATCACCAGTACATCATTTCTTTTGCAGAGGATGAAGCAGGTAATGTTCTTTGTGAGCTCCAAAAACATCCTGGCTCTATTAGGTTGGTTAAAATCTGCAGACACTATAAATCACCATCTAAAACATTCTACAAGAGTTTTCTGTTTTAACTTTTTTGTATTGGCTTCTAAAAAATGACTGATTACTGAATTTAATCCACTTCAAAAGCTGTTAACTAATAATTTTCCTTTACAAGGTTGTCTAAATCAACCTTTAATGTAGCGCCTAAACAAACCAACCTTTCCACAGTCTTGAACTGAACAAATTTTTTCTTTATACTATCTTTTTAGTGAAGAAATTGTTAATATGTAATTTTCTAAACCTGATATATTAATGTTTCAAGTCTGAAAAAGGTGTCAGAATTAGAATTTTTATGTACATTTTAGTCAGATGTATTCAAAGTGAAACTATTGTAGATACCAGTTTGTACTACAACTTAAAGCAGGCATAATGAACACAAAAGGACAGGAAATGAATTAGAGTTCTACTGGTTACTAAGGAAATGACTCAGAGGAAATAAACTGATCTGGTCTGATATGCTAAGGAAGCAGAAATGCTCCAAATTAGGAATGTAGTCCTTAGTCGACCTAAATTTTAATTGGCTGGCCATTTTTGGGGCGAATAAAAGGATTTATATTGAGCAGCAATACAATGGGGGGACTCAGCTGAAGATTTTAGATCAAATCATTGCTTCTTAAAATATGTACACTGTTAAATATTAATTTTCTGTCTTAAATTGTTGTTTTTGCATGAATTCCATTGCATCTGTTGTCTTTCCACACACAGATTGAATCAGATCAATAAGTTACTTCATGCTTTCATGCATTTACCTTTTAAGTTGATTAATCGGTCGATTGACCAAAAATTTCTTTGGTCAACAACAGTCCTACTCCAAACAAATCTGGATGATTTATCGACTTAAACAACTGTGCAGACGATTTCAGAAATCTACCTATGACATCACAGATCAGGGGCATTCAGAACAGTGTTTTCTGAAGCATTACAATGGAAAGAATATTGTTTATATGATCAAAATTACTTAAATTTCTCGACATTGTGGAATAGAATTGCAGACTGCAAAATTTATGTTTAAAGTCCAAAATAAATTATTACTACCCGAAACTCAAAAAGGTTACACATATAGACAAGAAAACTATAATCTCAGAGGACAGTGGAACTTTGAAATTCCCAAAACAAGAACAACAAAAGACATTTTAGTTTGTGAGTGTGAGGTGCTCGACTATGGAATAGTCTAAAAGAGAATATTAAGAAGGACTGTACTAATCTGTGCAGATTTAATTTTTAAACAAAAGGTGCTTGATAAATCCAAGTTTGAAGAAGGCGTATTATAAACATATATAATAAGAATAATAATAAGTCTTGTTTAGACAATAGTAATTATTTTGTATGTATTTTACTTGCTGGTAACAACAAGAATTAAAGATTAATTTTTCCTGTAAAATTTTAATTTTAATTATTATTATTATTATTTTTTGATGGTTGTATTGTGATATTTTGTTTATATCTTTTGATATCATACTCAATAAACGCATAAACAATTGAAAGAACAGTATCTCACAGACAAAACTCTAGCTGTGTTTTTGATGACAAAGCCAGGTTAGAACAGGATTACTTAAAAAGTGAATTTTCCATAAAATGTGCCATTTAAATTGCATAAAAACTAGTAAAAGGTTGCATTCACATGACATCACAACATTCTCCAGGCCGCTATTAATTAATAGATATGAAGGAAAGTTTTTTGCTGTCATGCAAAAAGTTACTGCTCTGGGTCAGACTGACTTTAACTTAACCAACACTCTCCACCTCTGTTCTTATGCAATCGTTTTTTGCTGATGTAACGTCTGTCTTTCCACCAGGCGAACTATATTTCATGTCAACTGGGATTCCAAGTGCGACCTCACCTACCGGCGTCATTTACAAAGTTGTGGATCCTTCTAGGTAAGAAAGCAGCAACCAAAACACATCCTTCTGTTTTTAAATGCTGACGCTGCTTGAGTATTGTGAAACTGCTGACTTTGAAGTCTCTGGTACACATGTGTTTCCTATTCCGACTTGTCATTCTCCGAAAATCCCTTGAGATGTAACGCTAGGAGCAAGTTTGCCTTTACCCTAGATCCTTTCTTTCTTCGTTTCTGTCCAATACTGGAGATTTTTTCAATGTTTTGCTTACGAAATGAGCTGAAGTGTTGTTGGCAGTCTGTTTAAATAAATCCAACTCTTGACGTTTTTGCCGACAGCTTCCAGTTTTCTCTTATTGTGTCACCTAATTTGTTTCCCAGCTGTCACACTCATTTAAGCGTCTTGAATGCCGTGTTTTGATTTAGGTGGAGTAAAAAGGAACGCATTGAAAGGTTGTTTAACACTCGTAGCTAAAATGTATGACTTGTGCGCTAATGGTTTTTGGTATTTGTTTGATTTGCAGACGAGCGCCGCCCAGACAGTGCCACTACGAGCCTCTTCCAGTAAAACTAAAAAGCAGCGTCATTCATTTTGTTCCACAAGAAAGTGAGTTAACCTACTGTGTGCAAGCTTTGTGTATAATCACTCTTATATTGTACTGTATTGTTGTTACTGCGTTTGATTTTGGTCTATATTCATCATTTAAGCCTATATATTTCACCTATATATATATATAACAATATATGGACAATATGTTATAAGCCAGCTCTAGTGGAAAGTTGTCTTCTTGTCTTCTTTATAATAAAAGTCAAACCAGCGTTTTTTTTATCCACTAAACTCTCTCCAGTGACACATTTAATATTATTGGCATCATTAGTGATATGTTCTTATGGACAAGTTTGTTCTTAAGGGCTACATACAAACAATTTTGGCATTTACAAAAATTGTTTTTAACTGAAAATGTTCGTCTGTATAAACAAATCCTAAGAACACTCAGGAGGACTGCTGTTTCAGAAATTTCTTTCTTATATAGTTCAGTGAAAAAATGTAATTCCTACATGATTGTAGGTAATGTGTTTTTACAATTTTTTGTATATTTAAGAACTCATCAGTTATCCTAAAAAAGACTCATTTAATAGACTTGCCTCATTGTACTGCAACGCGATATAGATAGCAAAAGCCCAGCGTTATTTCAATACATCTCTGACTTGAATATGTTTCCACTGATTGTGTTCATGTGTTTGAACATTTTTAAAAGTTGTGAAGTGAAGTTTTTAATCAGCGAAGGTCGAGAGATGCGCTGTTACACTTCCTCCTCATTTTCTCTTTGCACAGAGTCCATATTTGCCATATAAGGAAGTAGCTTCCTTAATGTAACTGTAAAGAACCATTCGTAGCTGGAGTTTGGTGAATTTGGCGTAAAGGCTGTTAAGAAGGAATTTGGCTCCTTATGAACACGTTGTAAATGAGTTTTCTCAGCTTCTTCTTTAAGTGGAAGTTGCGTACAAATTTTATGAACACCTTGAATGTTATTAATAAACATAGGCCGAAATAATTGGGGGGTCAAAATTAATGAGTCCAATTATTGGGGGTCATGACCCCCCTATCCCCCCTGTATTTTACGCCAGTGGGCAAAACGCTTGCAAAAGCAGAAGCCAAGAGCGCAGATTGCGCTGCTCTTTTGAATCTGGCCCTGGCGTCCTGATAGGCTGAGAGGGAAGAGCAGGAGATGAGAGCTCAAGGCCGATTGGACAAGCTGGCAAGGGATTGAGCCACAGAGCAAGAGTGACTGGGTCTGAGATGATGGACAGGTGAGATGTCTTCCAGGCTGAATATTAGATCCTTAGCTCCATTTAAATTTGGCCTGCCAAGAAATAAATTTACCAATTCCTGCCCACCAAGAAAAAAAGTATGGAAACCCCTGGCCTGGTCAATAAATTGTTATCACAAATCTTTTATATATCATGCCAATAATTTTAGGTCACATCACATCAAAAATGTTTTTATTATTGAATTATAAAATATCTTTTTTTCTTTCAGAACCCATGGGCATTGATCCAGTGAGCAAAAACCAGGATGACGTCCAACCCACAGACTCTTACGATTGGCTACAAGAACTTATCGATCAGTTAGGAGAAATCGACTCAACAACTCCACAGCCCACAACCACCACCACGACAACAAAACAACCTAAGACCACCAGAGGAAGCCCAAACGCAGGAAGAGCAGACCCAGAGCTGAAGGCGACGCTCTGGACGGCGCGTGAGGCTGGCGGGCGAGCAGGACGGCCGCATAGACCAGGGACGAGTGGAAATCTACGTGAACGGAGAGTGGGGGACTGTTTGCGACGACCTGTGGAGCCTCGGTAACGCCGCGGTGGTTTGCAGACAGCTCGGATACAGGCACGCACTCAGAGCAGCCAAGAATTCAGAGTTTGGAGAAGGAGGCAGTTACGGATTCTGCTGGACGATGTGCAGTGCGAGGGGACGGAGCGCACGCTTTTGGACTGTAAGCACGCAGGAGTGGGCAAACAAACTGCGCTCACTATGAAGACGCAGGAGTCGTCTGCAGTCACGACTCTGAGAGCGCAGGACACGCTTAAAGTTTGAGTGTAATGATGGACAATATGCTCTGTGCACGGAACGTCAGTGGGCTTATTTATATTCAATAGCTAACTTATGTACGTGAGTATTTCCTGTTAGGTTAGCATTTAGACTCAAACATGTGTCCTTATAAACACACTTTGGTCCTTTGTAAAGCCGTTAACATGTTCTCTGAGACATTTACCCCGAGCTTTTGTTCCTGCTTAATCTTTCCAATATTTTTTCATTTTAGACAGATGTAGTGAAAACCTCATAAAAACTTCTTGAACAGGAAATACTAATACTTGTAAGTACAGAAGATACATAGCTTTTTTGAATATAATAAGTCAGTATTAGAGTGAACGCCCACTAACGAACCTCTGTGGGGGAAACATAACATGAACAGTGCATCAGAACAACAGATTATCACTCACTGCTCAACAACTACAACAAAAAAAGGGACTTAAGAAAACATTTTGTGTCAAATATAGATACGAAGACATGGAGATGATCCAACTGTCCAAAGATGTAAATATATCCAACAATGCTAACAGTAGCTGCAAGCTAAATGCTGTGATTTAACATCTTTCTTAAACTTTTTGTTTATTTTTCAGACATTTAAACCTCGGTTGTGACTCCACTTGAATTAGCTAAAAATCACGGCACATTTGCCAGAAAACATCTTGAAGAGATAAAAAGTTTATCCTTCTATTGGCTTAGCAGAGGATTTTCCCCCACAGCAGGCCACACCCCAAATATGAAGCGACTGTGTTATTTACAAATTAAGTGACGTTCCATGCACAGAGCATGGCAGCATAGTTCGATACAATAATAATAATACATACATGCACAGAGCCAATTTGGAATGAAAAACATTTACCGTAATTTTTGCACCTTTGAACACAATACAAGCTGCACCAACTAGATAAAAAAACACTTAAAAAAAGTACATGAGGGATTATTTGTTTATCAACACACGCAATGCAATATGCAGAAAGAGCCGCCGCTCAGTTGAGCCAGGGCTGTTGTCAGCTAACTACTAAGAGTTCTGCTGCTAAATCAACATTTGTGAATAATTGGACCCTACGACCATAACGTCAGGTGAGTAAAAAAACGTTGAGAAAAACGCTGTCTCAAGCTTCAGGAGCCAGACGTTTGTCAGACCGGCTCATACCTGATCCAAACAGCTGCTCTTGTCCTGTTTTGTTGTTTTAATCAAAGAAGTTTCCCCAGCTAACCTGATGGGCAGCGGCTCTGTCTGCAAAAGCATGCGCAGTAGAGCAGAAAGTGACTGATAATCCCTCTTATAGTAAGTCATTAAATATTGCAGGGTTCAAAACTAGTAGCGACTTATAGTCAGGAAATTACAGTAAAGCTAAGTTTTTATGTGACGCTTTCTTTCTAGAGAATAGAGATTATGAAAATTACATCATCTATTTTGTTTCACTTTGTCAGCAGCGAGTGGCAAAAACAATGAATTATAATAATGGCTAAAGAGATAACTTTTTAAAAAAATACAATTATTTATTGTGTGGTAACGTTTAACAGTAAATCTGACTGTCGTTAACAACAGGCAACTCTGCAGTCGCGTGACACAGAAAATACAGAAATTACTTTCAGTTCACTCAACTGCATAAGACATTTTCAGCAAAACAAGAAAAAGTGGACTAGATGAAACCCTTTTTATCAGCTGTTCACATACTGTATATATTTTATGAAATCTGTGCATAACTTCTAATGAATGAAACAAAAAATAGGGAAGTAACTATTAATCTTGCACAGAAACACATGTATTTTAGAAAATATTTTAGACTAGTGAGAATTCTAGCATTAGCAGGTTTTGTACAGGTTGAAACCAGATGGATATTGTAAATCTCAGTTTGAAAAAAATGCATAAAAACCTAAAAAAACCAAACACATACCACTATTAAGCTAGTCAATTTACATAAGTCAACTGCCTTTAGGGCTAATGAAACTTTTAGTTGCTGCTGCTGTCTGTTTTGAAGAAAGATTTCATGCACTTTAATTATGATGTAACTTCCACGATGTGAATGTGAAGTAGGTGTCTGTGTTAGTAGTGTTTGTTTTAAGTTTAGTGCCAGTGGAAAAAAGGACTCAGGAAATCCAAATGTTGGCTGTTTGAATGGAAATATTAAAGAGTACAACAAACTCAAACATCAAAATGACTTGGGCGTCTTTTGTGTCAAATACTTACAATAGTTTTGTGTTGGAAATAGTGTGGTCTTGACTTCTACACTATTTCAAACTTTTAATATCATTTTTTTTTTCAGAAACTGCTATGGAGATTGGAGGCTGTGCTTGTTGAAACAGGGAGTGAGCGGTCACTGTTGAGCTCCATAGGCCATTTTAAATGCTAACTCATATAGGTAGGCCAAGACAGGGACCATCTACCAATCTCTTTAATGGCATTATTTTTGAAGTTCAAACAATATAACCAAACTGGAGGACAAGATTTTTACTGTACTTATTTTGTTTGTCAAAAAATGTGTAATATTATAAAACAAACAAACAAAACAGTGTTGTCCAAAATCTTGGGAGAACTCAACAAATAACTTAAAGGTGCACTGCGCAACTTTTTGGCCCAAAAAAAAAAAAAAAAATGCATATATTTGTCATTTAGATGCCTTTGTTACACTAAATATTTATTAAAAAAATCTTGTTCTTACTTTAAGTGGGCTTGCATGACCCTACAGTATTTTTAAGTCTATTTTGCTTGGATCGGGCCTGAACACGCAGAATAGTGGTTCTTACTTCATACTGTGCAAAATTTTTTTTTTTTTTTCATCTCTATTCAGAAGTCCAAAGTATAGTTTTAACTTTCTAATTCTACTGAGTTGTGTAGATGACTTTTCACCTCCAGAAAGTGACAAGAGTGCATCTTTGCTCTAACTCCCAATGCTCTCTGAACTCTCCCACTTAGTATTCGAGTATTTGTACAGTATTGTACAAATGTTTTTTTTTTTTTTTTTTTTTTAACTGAAGCTGTTGTTTTGGTAAATTTTGGTCATATAAAGTAATGTACTAAAACTAAGACATATTCATCACCCCATTCAGATGGTTTTGCAACTTGAAATTATTACACATGCGCGTCTATTTCATTTGTGGGTATGTTGGTTGCAAGGTTTTTTGTGGGGTCCTGTGCCTACTGAAAAGTTTGGAAACTCCTGCTCTAACCCAGTGGTTTCCCATGTTTTGTCCCAAGTCTAACTACAGGGTTTCAGGTAAATGTTTGGGTTTTTTCGTGGCATGTTGTCAATTATTGTCATAGCATTCTCTTTTTATAGCAATATTTATGCTCAATCCTCTAAAATGAGTCAAATTGGCTACAATTGCATTTTGAGATTCAGAAAATGTGAAAATACACCTACTATTAATGTCTGAAACCAAAGTACACCCTGCTAAGTGCTTGTGTACCTCTGGAGTCCCAACCAACGATACACTGCTCTAACCAAGAGTTACCCCAAATAAGCTTAGCACGAGTGGCTAACAACAGTTCGCAGCCTGTTTCAATCGTTTTTCATCGTTACTGAAGAAATTCTCATCTTAAAATCTGCATCTGTTGAAAAAACATGTTGCGAAAACGTTAACTTGACAAATATCACCGCGTTTTATGCTTAAAATTCACCAACAAACGTGAAACGGCAGGTGCGGGGTTAAATTTTTGAAACAGTTAGCATGTTAGCTTAGCATTCTCGGCTCCATAGCTCAGTGGTTAGAGCACTGGTCTTGTAAGCCAGGGGTCGCGAGTTCGATCCTCGCTGGGGCCTGAGTGTGTTTCTTTTACTGTTAATGAGGCTGTGATAAAGACATTTATAAAAACATGTCAACACACAGTTTTTATGATGTCTTATGTAATTAATTTAAGAAAAAAATAGAGCACGTAGCTTACATTGTGGCTTGTTTGTCACTAAAAGCTTTTGTGGTTAAAGTTTAGTTGCACTGCTGGCCATAAAAAAAAAAAAAAAAACAGTGACTGTATTATAATTCAGCTGTTCAAATCTTCAGTTTAAATTTAAGTTTGATTACAGATATATATTTTATTAACTACAGAAACGGCAGAACAACATGGCACCACTAGATGTCAGTGTTGGATCATAATGTTTCCAGACTTTCCTTTACATTTATATTAAAAACACAATAATGTTACAAATTTATCTCTGGATTTTTCTCTTAAGAAGAAACAGATGCTTTTTCATAGATTTAATGAATTATTTATGTGCATCAAACTGTGTCCAGCACATGAATGTTTTGATTTAGGAGTGACTGATAATCCACAGTGAAAGCTCCGAATCAAACACAGACACAGACACACATTTAAAGGACACATGTTAGGCATTGTTCTTTTCTTTAAATATGCTCTTGCCTTCACGTTATGTAATAAACATGGTGTTTCCAATAGAATTTAGTGGGAGCTTAGAATTTTCTTAAACTAGGTTCTACAATTTCTCTTTCTATTGAGGACATTTTTTTAAAGACTCATGTAAATGTTTTACTTTGAAGGTCATTTTTTATGTATTTATATTTTTGTTTGTTTTACTAATATTTTGTGTGTTGGTCTGACTCCTTTTACCCTTCCTTTGGGTGCTTTTGCACACCAGGCCAACAGTAAATAAGAATTTGTTTTTAATGTTTTGCCTGGCAAAATAAAGGTAGGCTAAATAAGAATAAATAGCTGCATTGTAAAGGAAAAAAAAACTTAAGACTTATGTAACCGGTCTCGTCTCGAAACTTCCTCTGAACGATCGAATAGTGTCAGAATAGTAAAACTACTGAATTTCTTCATGTTTGGAGGATTAAACAATCTCTGCTCCATGAAAGAGGCTGAATCTATAGAATCTGCATCAGAAAGTAGAAAATGCTGCTGCCTTCTCGTCTGAAAGCTTTATAATAATAATAATACATTTTATTTATATAGCGCTTTTCTAGACACTCAAAGACGCTTTACAGACAAAGGCAGTTTAACAAAGGTACAATACATAAGAACAGTTAGTAATTACAACATTAATCAAACATGACAATTACAAAACATTAAAAGCACATTTAAACAGATGGATCTTCAACCTTTGTTGGTTTAAAGATAAAAAGACACTCATCCTCATTGTTTTAATCATGTAAACCTTGTGTTTTTATTCTAAAGACGTTATTTCATTGTAGTACTGTACTTCATATTTTTTCACCAAAAAGAACCAATTCTAATGAAACATGGGTATTTTAAATGCCTATAAAAAGAAAACGGATTCATGTAGAGCAACAATTCTTTTTATTAATGAAAGTAGACACTTGTAGGTCTCATTTGATGTACAACATGTCATGATTCCAGTTGCAGAAAGTTTTTTGTGGCGCTGTAAATATTGTTTTAAATTGGCAAAAAGGCCTGACAGGAAAAGAGTTAAAAACAGGAAGCAATGGAGCATGGCTGAACTTAAAAAAGTAAATTTTGCATAGTATGTGTTCTTAAACTTTAATATTTCAATGAGCAGTACCATGAAGATAACATACAGAAAGATATCACATTATCTGCATGTCTAATGTAACTGTGTCTGAAATGATGTCTAACAATATCTGCTGAAATAAACTAAAACGAATAAATGAATAGTTGTATTTTATCAATGGACTTAAACAACCTTATCTTAATGGTGCTGTTAAACCTGAGCAGATTCACGGGAAACGGTCGGCCCAGCGGGAGTGTGACAGTGACAGCTCTGAAAAAAAAGTCTGATGGATGAGCTGCAGGACCCCAAGCTGTGAGGAACCAAGGAGAGAAGGCAACGAGGCGAAGAGGGAAGGAAATACAGGAGGTAAGGCAAGGTGAGAAGAAGATAAAGATGTGTGAAGACAAGAAGGTATAATCAAAATGTGTGGGAAGAACAGAGATAAGAGGGCAAGGATATAAGGACATAAGGATGAAATACAAAAAGCTATCAAGAGAGACTAGCACTCTTGTTTTCCCCCGTGTCTGGGTGGGTTTCCTCTAGGCTCTTGGTTTCCCTCGCCAATAATATGCTTCATACTCCTGACCAAGCCTAGTAATAAGATATAGAGATGGGTCACTTGTACGCTTTTTTTACAGCTATCAATGTGAAACTTGTGCTGCAATGAGAAAGGATACAAGAGGTAAGGACGCAGAAAACAAGGAGGAAAAGAGAAACAAAAATAAGGGGCAAGGCTACAAGGAGGATAGGAGATGAGGAGAAAAGGAGACATAAACATGAGGATGCAAGGAACCGATTTGGAAGGGAGACATGGAGATGAGGATGCAAGGAGACAAGGATAAAAGGCTACAAGGAGACATGGAGGACAAGAGACTAGGAGATTAGGGGAAAGGAGTTAAGAACATGAGGATGCAAGCAACCAAGAAAGAGAGAGAAGGAGATGAAGTTGCAAGAAGACAAGGATGAAAAGCTACAAGGTGACAAAGAAGACAGGAGACAACTAGAGGAAGGAAAAGAAGGAGATAAGGATGCAAGGATAAAAGGCTACAAGGGGTCATGGAGAACAGGTGAGTAGAAGGAAAGGAGTTAAGAACATAAGGATGCAAGGAACCAAGGAGAAATGGAGAGAAGGAAGTGAGGTGCAACGAGACTAGGATGAAAAGCTACAAGGAGACAACTGGAGGAAGGGAAAGAAGGAGATAAGGATGCAAGGATAAAAGCTACAAGGGGTCATGGAGAACAGGAGATGAGGAGGAAAGGAGTTAAGAACATGAGGATGCAAGGAACCAAGAGAAATGGAGAGAAGGAAGGCAAGGTTGCAAGGAGACAAGCATAACGGCTACAAGAGACATGAAGGACAAGAGATTGGAGATAAGAGGAAAGGAGTTAAGAACACAAGGTTGCGAGAAACCAAGGAGAAAGGGAGAGAGGGAGGACGAGGTTCCAAGAAGACAAGAATGAAAGAAGACATTGAGGACAGAGAGACTAGGAGATTAGAAGGAAAAGAAATAACAACATGAGGATGCAAGCAACCAGAAGGGAGGGAAGGAGGTGAGGTTGCAAGAAGACAAGGATGAAAGGCTACAAGGAGACAAAGAAGAAGGAGAACATAGAGGAAGGGAAAGAGGAGATAGGGATGCAAGGATAAAAAGCTACAAGGGGTTAGGGTGAACAGGAGTTTAGAAGGAAGGAGTTAGAACACGAAGGATGCAAGGATCCAATGAAAAGTGAGAGAAGGAATTGAGGTTCCAAGAAAACAAGGATTAAAGGTTACAAGGGTCATGGTGAACAGGAGATAAGAAGGAAAGGAGTTAAGAGCATGAGGATGCAAGCAACCAAGCAAGGGAGGGAAGGAGGTGAGGTTGCAAGAAGATAAGGATGAAAGACTACAATTAAATATGGAGGATAGGAGACTAGGAGATGAGAAGGAAAGGATACAAGTAACCAAGGAGTTGAGAGAGATGGAGATAAGGATGCAAGGAGACAAGGATGAAAGGCTACACGAACATATGGAAGATATAAGACTAGGAGATAAAGAGGAAAGGATGCAAGGAACCAAGGAGGCGAGAGAGAGACGGAGATAAAGATGCAAGGAGACAAGGATGAAGAAGAACCAGGATGAAAGGCTACAAGGACACATAGAAGATATAAGACTCAGAGATGAGGAGGAAAGACTGCAAGGAGGTAAGGATGCAAGGAACCAAGGAGGAAAGAGAGACGAAGATTAGAATGCAAAGAGACAAGAATGAAAGGCTACAGGACACATGGAAGTTATCTGAAGTTATGAAACTATGAGATGAGGAGGAAAGGATACAAGAGAAGAACGGGAAGTTGCATAAAGACAAGGATGAAAGGCTACAAGGAGACAATTAACACAAGGAGGCAAGGAAACAAGGAAGCCGTTACAGTACAGTAATAATGCAAAAATTTGAACACAACTTTGAATGTCTAGCAAAGCACTTGGCAGGACTTTTTGTTTATTGTCATGACTGTAATATAACAGACAAGGAAATATGTCAACGAAGTACAACAAGGAGGAAATTGAGACAAGGAGACAAGCTTGCGTGAGTGAGAAGTCGAAGTGTCCCGGCTGGAGCTTCATCTCTCTGGCAGTGCCGTCGCCTCCGAGCTAAACTTAGCCGCCTCATGTGCTCTGTGGTGGAGCTGTGAATGGAAAAACACATAGTGAAAATGTATGTGTCCGGAGGGAGGCTGTTTATGCTGATGCTGGAGCTATGTCGGGTCAGGCAGGACTTACAACACCTTCAGCAGAGAGGTTTAGAGACAGCTAATGGTTTTACTCTACAGAGGAGTCTAAATGTCAGCCGTGAGTGGCGAAAATGAATGAGACACAATAAAGACAGATCACAATTTCTCCCGTAAGAGTCAAAGGACAACTAAATCAGGAAAAAGCAGCTACAGACTGTTAATAAATATAAACAACCACAACTACTGCTCAATATTGAGTTTGTATGTGACATATAAACAGAGAAAACTAAGTAAACAGTGGCAGAAAAGCAGAAAAACGCTTCTGTTTCTCTCACATTTCTCACTGACGCAGACTTTAGGATCATACCCAGTTCAGCTTATTATGTTTATACGTTTAAACAAGTTGTTTTTTAGTCCATTTGATGAGTGAATTGTTTGTTGCCCGTCAGTAAAAACATCCAAAATCAAACTTAGCTAAAGTTTGATTACAACTTTGTTAATGGGGCCCCTGATTCAATACATAACAATGCGTTTTCAGTTTTTGTCTGCTCACAATATTTTTCTAAAATTTTGAGTTTTATTTCCCTCTATAATTCACATCAACACAGTCTCACAAGAAAATGTACATTTATCACGACACAAAAAACAGCGCATTATGAGCACAATTTCAAGTTTTTTGTGCGTACTTATTTTAATTAGCACGATATGAAAAAGCATTAAAAATGACACAAGTTTTGGTTGCAGCCACGTGGAGACATTTTCTTTAGGTTTAACGGGTAAGTTTATGCTTCAAGTGACTTAAATTGGTAAGTTTAGGTCTGGGGCTTGGGGTAGGTTAAGATTAGAATCAGGATTTTGTTAATATTCGTGAATAAGAACAACCACCATAGAAATGAACGGGGGCTGTGACGCGTACTATAATTATGCAAAACAGCCGTGAACTTGTGCTAATCATACGTAACTTACATGTACTGTAATGTTGTGGTAAATGTACGCTTTCTTGTGAGATCGGGTTCGATACATTGACAATATTCGATACAGTTTGTGACAATCCCTGGCTGTTTGTTTACTGAAATATGTAAACTCGTGCTTATAATATTATAATCTCTCACTGTTGTAACATTTGTTACACTCCATAAGGAACCAGCCAGCCAACCAGTTTTCAGTAAAACCTAGATTTTCTTTGGTATATATAAACAAGAGTAAACCTGGTGGGACTAATAGTTTGAGCAAAATTTGACAAATTTTTAAAAGCTGAAGGTAGTTTAACAAAAAAAAATTGTTTTATGGACTTAAAACTTTAGATGGAGCCTATAGAGCTCTATTAATGTTTTAACAGAATGTATAGGCGTTTTTTTGTTCATCAGAAGAGCATTTAAACAGGCACAAAGTTATGGCTGATTTGGCTGTAATCAAGAGGTTTAATTCAACTGACTAACCCTTTCTTCTAAATATACAGAAGTTAATTCATTTTAATGAGAAAACTAACAACATTAAAGATATAGGGAAAAGGTGGGAGGTACCGCACATGTCCCCTCGGTGCCTTGTTAATAATCCAACCAATTGCTATGTTTTAAGTAGTGATGAGGCTCTGTATCACAAATAACAGCATTTCGACGAACGATGTCTATCTTACAAGCAAAAACGACTCACTTTTGGGCCTTTTCTTGCTCTGAACTTTGAGGAAACTTGCTCCATTTACGCTGCCAGTCAAACGCCCATGAATCCAAGTGAACTCTGCACACACATCACAGTCACGTTCAGGTGCAGACAGTGTTTAATCTGAAACATTTTGACCTGAAAAAAGCTAATAAAAGCTTTAATTAGATTTCAGTTTAAAATAGAGGCTGTACAGTGATATTTATTGAGTCAGTTTCTCGCTCAAATCTCATAAACGTTGGTGTAAACATCTCACGCTGCTCTTTTTGGCTCGGCGCTGGCTGCTAATGTCTGTAAATGAATCTAGCTTGTGTTGTGTTGACAGAAGTCCATTCAGCTCTGAGGTCTGCGCCACAAGCCACAAACTCGCCGTGGGTTTGTCAAACGGTGAGCAGAGAAACCGCCTGAAAACACGGCTCATGTTTTCATTTCAATTAACGGATTAGAGGGTTTGAAGACGGTTGAAAATATGTCATGAGACTCGGGAACTGAGAGGGAAGAATACAAACAAGCGAAGGTAAAGACGCAACAGTGTGTAAAACATGATATTTACGTATTTATGCTAGACTATAAGAAGTTATTTGAACTTACTATTCTTGAATAAAGTCGTCCTAGATTCAGCTTTCAGTTCACAAATGAATTACTGTTATTTACAGTTATTTAAAGGTGCACTGTGTAACTTTTTGGGGGCGTGGCCTGCTGTGGGAGAAATTGCCTTGTTAAGACAATAGAAAACTAAACTTTTTCTTCTTTTAAACATTTTTTCACAAATGTAGTGTATTTTTATCCCAACTAATTCAAGTCAGAAATGGAGGTTGTTGATGTGGTGTTATGTCAGAAAAGTAAACTGAAAGTGCCAGCGTCACGTTAGCATTTATTCAGCCAAGTCGCGGAAGAAAACGTAGATATAATGAAATACTAAAAACATATGATGAGCTCGTTTCCACTGCTTTTTTGAAATGTAAATATGCTATGAAAAGACAAAACATAAAATAAGCACGAATTTGGGGGTTAATGGGTAAATTTTAAAGTTAGGGTAGCTAACTTTTATAGTTGCAATTAGTCCTATACTTACCCATTTTAGTAGCTTGAAGCCCTTTAAACCCAAAGAAAATGAACCAAAATTTGTGGTTATTTTACATTCTGACTTCTCATAAAATATTTAGGCAAAAAGGCATGAAAACATGCTCATCATATACCATCATTTTTGACATTTCATTATATATTAGCTATGCGTTGTTAGGTTTTTAATATATCACAATTATATTATATTATATTGCTCAAACTGTCATTGTCCACAATAATTTCCTGCATTCCATTGCATTTTATAGTCACACCTCAGCAATAAAAGCCTTTAATCTGACTTATAGAGGGATTTTTTGTTTATCAACACAGGTGACTACAAGAGTTTGTCACTGCAAAAACAAAAGTTCTGCTGCTAAATCAACATTTGTGAATGAAATTCAACCCTACGAACCATAAAAGTTACATTCAGGTGAGTGAAAAAACAGTGAGAAAAGCACTGTCTCAAGCTTCAAGAGCCAGACGTTCATCAGACCTGATCGAAACAGCTGCTCTCATCCCGTTTTGTTGTTTTAATCAAAGAAATTTCCCCGGCTAAGCAGATGGACAGCGGCTCTTTCTGCATGGAGCATGTGCAGTAGAGCGGAAAGTGAAAATCCCTCTATATGGCTCTTTTTGTCTTTTATGCTTGGCCACAGTGTATTCTGGGATCTGTAGTTCAGAACTTAATAGAGGCCATAACATAAAACTATTCTTTGGAACATTCGTATTGGGGATAAATATGTTTTATGTTATAGGGTCAAAAAATATGTCTAAAGGAGAAACTGTTCTATGAACACAAACAAGAGTCTAGTTCATTTTGGGGCCAAGCAAGCTCACTCAGAATAAAGACATGCATTTTTATTATTTATTTTTGTGCCACAAAGACATCTAAGTACATTTTTAAATCAACATAAATGACTTTAACTCACAGTGTAACTTCTTTTGTTTGATTCTACAGTGATACATAAACATAATCTTGATCTAAAACACAGAATTCCTTGAGCAGGTGACCAACTCGCACATATCAAATGTCTTTTCTTCTCACGTTCCTGTAAGCTTTGACCACAGGAACTCACACACCTGAACCACAAATGAAGTCTTTTCCTCTGGCCGTCGCCTCCTAAATATATCTGTAGATCTGCTTAAGTCTCATTTCGGTAAGTCCTGATCCCCGCGGTTCAGTTACGTTTCACAGGAGAACGCCCTCCTCGCAACTGCACATAAAGCTAAAGTTTCTCTGAACAAACATCTTCCACTGGTCAGCTGAATAGTGTGAACACCGGAGACACTCGCTGCATGTGCGCGTCAGGGATTTTCTCACCTATTTATAGAATCAAATAGTTTAAGATGCAAACATTAAAGCCTATGACACATGATCATATTCACTTAGTTTGGTGTGATAGTCCTTGTGGTAATGTGTAAATTAGGTTGAAGTAGACAAATCAAAGTTGAAAATTACAGGAAGTAATTTGAGTTCTAAAACATGTGTTGTCAAAAAGTGTAAAAATGCAAAAACAATGGTTAAAGCTGTAGCCGGGCCTGTCATTCCCCAGCCAGTCATTTGTTGAAATTGAGTCAATCATGCTAGTTGTTTTTATCTTGGCTATATTTTTTATTATTTAAACTGACAGAAATGGCTAAAAGTGTCAGTTGAAGCCTTAGAAGAAGAAAAAAAAAGTTATTTAGGAAAGTTTATTAACGTTTATTTTTGATGAAGTCATGTGAATTCTCATCATAAAAACCTTGAAGTTTCACTGCTCTGAGTTGTTTGATAAAGTTTGTAATCAGTTAAATATTGTGTTTTCACAAATGCTTAACCTTAAAATAAACATATTTAATAAATATAGAGGGATTATCATAATTTCTGGACTATAAGCTGCTACTTTTTTTTTTTTTACAAGTTTTGAACTCTGCAGCTTATACAACACTTAAGCAAAATTCTATTGTTGTATCTATAACCTAATTTATACTGCGTAATAGGTACACTGGTAACAGTTGTTTATTGGACTAAAGACACTTATAAACCTCATTAAAATCCCAATATTGGGTAAAAACAGGCTAAAATGTTTAGTGAAATCTTAAACATAATCATTTTCACTGTCATATATGCACTTTAAAAGGTGGGTTTTGTGGGCACCTGCTTGTCTCCATGGTGATGTGATCACTTTGCCTCTGTAGCCTATCGCTCTATTATAAAATGTTATTTTTTTACGTGAGCTTCTGCCATTATAATATTAAAGAACTCTTCATAAATCAGTCGTGTCATTAAGAACTACATTATATCTGAAAGTTGTTCTTAATAAAGCGCAGATGTTCATTTGTTTTTCATTCAGTTTGTTTCCCTTTTCCTTTAGCCACGTTTCCCAGGTCAGAATTTCCACTAAAAAAACTACAATCTCTCTCTCTCTCTATTTTATTTGTTTTGTCTTTCTCTCCTTCTCTCTCTCTTAATAAATCTTGCTCCTCCCTTTTTTTATATACAACTAGCTCTATGTGCTTCTCTATGTCTCTCTTATTTCTGTCTCTCTCCCTCTATCTGTCTTCTACCTCTTCTCTCTCAGTTAGCTCTCTTTCTGTCTAATCTCTCTCTCTTTCTCTCTTCTTCTCTCTTGTCCTTCTCCCTCCTTAATCTCTTTGTTTGTGCCCTCTCATTGTATCTTTCGCTCTTCTCTCTCTTTCTTCTATCTGTCTTTCGCTCCATCCCACACTTCTCTCTCTCTTGCCTCTTTCTCTCATTCCTCTATCTCTCCCTTTCTCTCCCCTCTTCTCTTCTCTCTCCCTCCCTCTCTCTCCCCTTCCTCTCTCCTCTCTTTCTCTTTCCCTCTCTCTCTCCACCCTCTCTCTCTCTCCTCTCTCTACCCTCTCTCTCCTCTCTCTCTCACACTTCTCTCTCTTCCGTCTCTCTCTCCCTATTTTCTCTCCCCTTCCTCTGTCCTCTCTCTTTCCCTTCTCTCTCTCCTCTCTTTTTCTCTCTCTGAATTCCCTGTTTCTCTCTTTCTCTTTCCCTCTCTCTCCTCTTTTCTTTCTCTCTCTTTTCCTTCCCTTTCTACTCTTTCTCTCTCCCTCCTATTCTCTCTTTTCCCTCCCTCCTTCCTCTCTCTCTTTCCACTTTCTCTCTCCCCTCTCTTTCCTCTCTTTCACTCTCTTCTCTCCTCTCTCTCTTTCTTTCTCTCCTTCTGTCTCTTCTCTTCTCTCTCTCTCTCTCTCTCTCTCTTTCCCTTCTATTACCTCCCACTCTCTCTCTCCTCCCTTTCTCTGTCTCTCTCTCCCTTCTCTCTCTTTCTCTCTTTTCCTTCTCTTTCTCTCTCTCTCCTCTATCTCTCTCTGTCTCTCTCCTCTCACTCCCTTCTCTCTACCTCTCTCTCTCTCTTCCTTCCTTCTTTCTCTCTCTCTCTCTCTCTTTAGGACCTAAAAAACAGTAAATGTTTTGTTAGCTCGTGTAACAGTGAAATTGGACTGAAACAAAGAGACATAATTAGCTGTAGTTGTTCAGACAAAGTGTATTTACTCTCCATGTTTGACGGCTGAGGTCATGTGACTTCTCCTCATTCACTACAGTCAGTCTTTAGTCAACACAAAAGTCTATAAAAGTTTGTTATCAGTGATGTTCACACAGCGTAAAACGACCAGTAAACAGACCCAGTGTTGACCAAGGCTGATAACAAACAAGAGCTATTTACTTCTTACATTTTTGGAAGTTCAGGCAGTATTTAGATGTAATAAATGTATTTTGTGAGTCCTCTTAATGTTGTTGCTGTGTCAAAAGGACAAGATGACCGATATAACTGGTCTAAATGAGTGTCCTCCATTTAGCTCTGAGGTGAGAACTTACAGTCACTATTTTGATGATTTGAGACTTGACTTGATTAAAAAAAATAACTAAGACTTGAGACTTGACTTATACTGACTAGAGCCTAAAAAAAATCACCAGACTTAACTTTGGTATTTTATTTTATATAAGGATTGGAAAGACTAGAGCAGAGGATGTGACCCGGACTTCACAACTTTGTTTTCTTTTCAAAGATAGTGAGTTTTAAGATGTATCATGTATCAAAGACTCCTTCATTCATTCCTTTACGACACTTGGGACACTTTAGACCACTGGGCGACATGGGGCGTGGTCAGTCTGATCGACAGGCTGGAAGGAACATGGAGAGAGGTGCTAATACAGGGTGTTCATCTTAAACTGGACTGGACTCAACACTGATGCACAGGACGGGCCAGAGCAGGCTCTACCTCCTGAGAAGACTCAGGTCTTTTGGAGTGAGGGGGCCACTCCCTTTATGACTCTGTGGTGACATCAGCCATCCTGTACGGTGTGGTCTGCTGGCACAGCAGAAGAGAGGAGAGGAAGAAGCTGAACAAGGTCATCAAGAAGTCCAGCTCCTCCTGGCTGTCCTCTGGACTCAGTGCGGGAGGTGGGGGACAGGAGGGTCCTGGATAGATTCACATCTGGACCATGAGTCACGTCCTGTCTGCTTCAGTGACAGACTGATTCACCCTCGCTGTGTGAAGGAAAGATCGGGGCGCTGTGAGCCCGATCTCACAAGAAAGCGTACATTTACCAAGAGATTACGCAACATGTAATTACGTATGATTAGCACGATTCAGGCTGTGCTGCGTAGTTTATTACGCGTCACAGTCCCATTTCTAAGGTAGTTAAGACGTGTTCTTATTTATGAATAGTAACCAAATCCTGATTCTAATCATAACCTGCCCCAAGCCCCAGACCTAAACTACCCATTTTAGTAACTTTATGCCTAAACTGCCCATTTCACCAAAGAAAATGTCCCCATGTGGCTTCAACCAAAACTCGTGTTTTTACGCTGTGAAATCTGTGTCATTTTTACGTTTTTTCATATCGTGCTAAATGTACGGCGTAATATAAGTACTAAAACAGCTGTGACTATGCTCAAAATACGTGTTTTTGTGTCGTGGTAAATGTACGCCCTCTAGTGATACTGTGTTGCGCTGTCAGACTGTACTGGACATCATCATGGAAACATCAGGTACAACTCAGTATGTCACTTTGTCTGATAGTGTTTATTTACCATTTACACCTTCTCAAGTGCTGCTCTGTACATAAACATAGTCATACCAAATACATTTTACTCATATTATTCACTGATTATTTATTCTGTCTATCTGCAGCAGTTGTTCATAGAATCCAAAGTTGTGAAGTAAATGAAGACAAAGTGAACGTTGGAGTAATTGACTTGGACTTGACTCGGACTTGAGGTCAAAGGTTTGAAACTTACTTGATACTTGCAAAACAGTGACTTGGTTCTACTTCTGCTGTTTTGTGACAGTGAAAGTCAGCTCAAAGAAAAAACACAATTAGAAAACACTTCATAATTTATTTTGAGCCACAGACACTTTATAAAGTCTATTTTTTGGTCTAAAAGCTTCAGATTTTAGCGTTGTTACAAAAGGACCTGTCATTTTCTTATTTCCAGTGCGTTCTTGACCGTTTTACCTCAGCGCTGCTTCACAAATCTCAGATCGGCACAAACTAAATCAAAAACAGTTTCCGCTGCTGGAACGCGGGCTCTGGGCTTTTGTGCACATTTCATTTCTGGAAAGGATTTATGTGGAGGTAATTGGAGAGTAAAGGTTATTCCGCTCTCAAAGAGGATTGTTAGGTAAGGCCGACTTTTGCCATTGGCCATGAAACCACTTCTTCTGCCATAAAACAGATGGACAATCGAAGAGTCTGCAGGGCCCGAACTATTTCTCCTGATTAACTCCTTTTTGTTCATCATTGGATAAAAACAAACAGTGAAGCACCTGGAAACTTTAGACATAAACGGAAAAGTGTAACTCTCTATTTAAGGGACAATTCAGACAGTCTGTGATAAATCAGACTCAGTTTGTACTAAAAAACATACAAAACTATAAGACATTATACTGTATAGCTTTGCCTAATTTTTCTTTTTTAAGCTATGATAGGTCTATAAAACTCAGTTTTAGTTAAATTACCTCCAGCTTTTGCAGAGGAATTGTATGCAAAAAGTAGTGTCTTTCTAGCTCATCTTTAAAACTAACCTTTTGGCGCTGGAGTTTTTCAGATGAAACCATTCTGTAAATATAAGTCATATAACTTTCACTGGAGAATCCAAACTGATATTTCTGATAAATAACGTTACCCATATAATGTATCACCAAATTCTCATGTTTTGATAAGAAAAATTGCAATTTCAGTTTTTACACTAATATGGTTGATATTGGAATCAACAGCTAAGTGTCAGAATTGGTATGGATACCAATTCAAAAGTCCAAAAAAATGTTTTTAACTTTAACCAGAAAGTTACACAATGCACATTTAAGAAGTTTAAAGTACTAAAACTAAGTGAAATCAGAAACAGGAAGCCATATTGAACTTTGACCGATATCCTATAGCCCTTTCCATAGGCTCGGTCGAGGCGTACGGTCCAGTCCAGCAAAGTGACCCGTTCCGCCCGTTTGCTGGGTCCATAGCGAGCCGTTTGGCCCTGCCTGTAGCCTGGACCCTTGAGCAGACCTCACAGCGGCCCCTTTAGGCTAATGATTGGACAAGAAAACCAGCTCAGGCAAAAACAGACGACAAGAGCAGATAGAAACATGAAAAATGTTCCTCACCAACGCCGACTTGATCCTGTCAAACCGCGCTTTTCCACTGATTAAAACTTTGTTTGTTGCTCTGATAGACTCAACAAAGCAAAGCTAGCACATTAGATCAGCTGTTTTCTGTTTGCCAAGGCAAAACACAGTAAAAAAAATCTGTCCAATGTGCATAATTATCCAAGCATTGAATAAAACGGATTCACAAACAACATGTTGCCGAGGCTTTGCAAAAAGTTAAATAAATGTATAAAAAGTGATGATAAACTGGAAATAGTTTCACTAGCTTACCCTCAGTGCCACAGACTTAGACTTATTACACATCTTTTTGTGAATCACTCAGATTGACGCCTGAAAGAAAAAGTATAATTCTGATACATTTTCTTATTTATTTATTAAGAAAGCTGACATCAGCTGCTCACGTAGCAGACCCTCTGGAGTGGACTTGCAGTGGAAACACTCACCATCATTAACATAAGCGGCCCAAACCGCTCCAAAGTGAACCCGGGTCAGGGTAATGGAAACGTGGTTATAGATTAGCAGTAATCGATTTCTTCTATTCAGACAACTTTTTAGTGAGATGTATTTACCTTTTTACATGTTTTGGCTGCTAGCTGGGAGCCATCTTCAGAACGTCACCCGGTCGTTTTATTGTTTACTTCCTGGAGGTGTGGTCAACCCGGTGCGCCTGGGTCATCAGACTGAACACGTCACCTGCCGCCCGGTGGTCTCTGAGAATGGAGTCCCAGGTAGGTGAAAAGAGGAACGCTCTTTCATCTCAATTGATGGTGTTTGGGCTCGCTTCCTGATATGGCCTCCTTGATCCAGCATTTGAACTTGTTTTCAGCTCCTATGACCCGTGCTTTCCCAGTTCATGATGTGATTGTTTCTCTTGCAATGATCTGATATTGCTGATTTTATGTTTTCTTGTTCTGCTTTGTCTTTACTTGCCCTTGTGAACCTTCCTGTATTTCCCTCTCACATTCCTTCTGATGTTCCTTTGACCTGAACGACCAGTTTCTCCTATATATAATTTGTTGCATGTTTTGCATTGTATTTGTAGATTGCATTGCATTTATGTATTTTCTTGTGATAAACTGACTCTTATCTCGTACAACACTTTTGGACTTTGGACACTTTTGTGGCTGTTTGGAAATATGCTTTATAATAAACTTGACTTTGCCATTGTGTCTTTTTCCCATCCAACAAATGGCCTTTTACAAACTGTTTTTCTATCACAACTTGCTGTCACTTAATTTGTTCCTCTCTCAACTCTTTTATGAAGTACACAAACTACATTCCCAGCACCTGCAGTTCTCCAGGTCGAGGTCACAGGTCCCTGCGTCTCCTCGGGCCGCGCTTCCTTCCTCGTCCTCTGGGTTTTGGGGCCGTCGGAGGTGAGGCTGCTGCCTGTGTACCTCCAGCCCCGTTTGAAGTAATCCTTTGGAAATGAAAACATCGTGGCGGGGCTGATTTGCGGATCGCTCGGGGAGAACGGGCGGCCATGACATCAGCGTGATCCGATCTGGTTTTCTGTCCCTGTTTTTACATGTGGCGCTCGCAGATGTGGGACTGATATCAAACACTGCAAAAACAAAAACAGGAACACAAGAGTACGATTCAGATTATTAGCGGCTTGATATGATCTAGAATATGTAACGTGTACAGTATTTGTGCAGGTGTATTTGGCAGACAGAGGTAGAATGTATACGCTGTAAAAAGTCATGAGGCCAACTAAGTTTAACTAACTTAAATCTTTATGTTACTGGAACTTAACAATGTGAGTCAAAGAGTTTCAAGAGAGAGAGAGAAGAGAAGGGGAGAGAGAGGAGAGAGGGAGGAGGAGGTGGGGGTAGAGAGAGAGGATATAGAGGAGGGAGAAAGAGGAGAGAGAGAGAGAGAAGGGAAAGAGGGAAAGGAAGGAGGGAGAGAGGAGAGGAAGGGAAGGGGAAGGAAGAGAGACGAGAGAGAGAAAGAGAGAGAGGAGAGAGAGAGGAAAGAGAGGCAGGAGGGAGAGAGAAAGGAGAGAAGAGAAGGGAGAGAGATTGAGGAGGGAGGGAGGGAAGGAAGGAGTGAGGGACGGAGAGAAGAGAGAGAGAGGCAGCGAAGGGGAAAGAGAGAGAAAAGAGAGCGAGGGAAGGGGGAAGAGAGAGAGAGAAGAGAGAGGCAGAAAAGAGGGAAAACAGAGAGAGAGGAGAGAGTAAAGATAAAGGAGGAAGAGAGAGAGAAAGGAGAGAAAAGAAGGGAGGGAGGGAAGAAAGGGGGGAAGACATACAGAAGATAGAGGGAGAGGAGAGAGGGGCAGCAAAGCAGGAAGAAAGAGAGATGGAGGGAGGGGGAGAGAGAAGAGAGAGAGGAGAGAAGGAAGGGGAAGTGATAAAAAAATAAGGAAGAGATAGAGAAGGGACAGAGGAAAGAGAAAGGAAGGAGAGGAGGGAGGAAGGGAGGGAGAGAGAAGAGAGAAGGGGGGAAGAGATAAAGAACATAGAGAAGAAAGAGGGAGAGAGAAGAGAGAAGGGGGAAGAGATAAAGAACATAGAGAAGAAAGAGGGGAGAGAGGAGAGAGGAAAGAGAGGTAGGAGGGAAAGAGAGAAAGGAGAGAAGAGAAGGGAGAGAGGGAGAGGAGGAATGGAAGGAGAGAGAGAGAGAGGGAGGGAAAGGGGGAAGAGATAAAGAAGATAGAGAAGAGAGAGAGGAGAGAGAGAAGCAGTGAAGGGGGAGAGAGAGAGAGAGAGAGAGAGAGAGGAAGGAGAGAGGAGGGGTGTCAACATTTAGAAAGTCACAAACTTCAAATAGAACGGTTAACTTGTATTATATCCGATTTGACAAATAAAATAAATAATTTTGTCATATCATAAGTTGTGAATAATACAAAGGGACAGTGAAACATAGTGCCTCCAGAACACACATCACTTTCTCCAAGTTCTAATTATATTTCAGGCACATGCACAGACAGATTTTGTTTTTAAATGGACACATAAAGGTTCCGTGGATTCGAATATTCAGAACATTACTTTTGGTTTATGTTAAAGGTGACAAGATTAGAAAGGTATTTTAGGCATTTTAGCAGACATATATATTGAAATGAAGCTTTTGTTTGTGTCAGGGCTTACTCTTTAGTGTGGAAGTTTTCCTGATAACCTGCCAGAGGAAGTCACACATCATTTCAAAGGCCTGCACTTAATAATACTACAGCAGATGTACAGTTAGTGCTCTACAGAAAAGAAGTTATTAATGCTAAAATGTAAGGTTTTGGATCAAGTCTTATGGCCTAGCTTTTTCCTTATAAATTCACTTTATCCTAAAAAATAAATCACATCTTCTCTCATACCACTCAAGTCCAATGTTTTACTCTCACCTCTAAGTTCACCATCCAAAATAATATAATGCATTTTATGTATTAGGTTATAACAAGCTAATCAAAGTTTAGCTGTTTTAATAGAATTTGAGGCACTGTACAATCATAGAGCAGAATATGTTCACACAATGATTCTACAATATACAGTTGCATGTTCTTTCCGTGTCTGCAAAGTTTTCTCTGGGTGTTCTGGTTTCCTCAACCACAAAAAGCACTGCTGGACTATATCTTTCCTGGCTAAATAAAGGTCAATTAACAATTGATTTTGTAAGTTGTCAGAAGCGAAAGATTGATTGACTGGAAATACTAAACAATATATAAAAAAATATATAATTTGGACACCGCATCCCTCTTTTTAATTTTTGTTGGCGTGGCTGACAGATTAATTAGCCAATCAGGTACTCCCACATGAAAACCAACATGGCTGCTTACAATAAAAATGTGGAAAAAATATCACATTAAACTGAAAAACATCGCGTACGTATTTCTACAGAATTAAAAAGCGATTTTAATGTGAGGCGAGTGAAGTTAAATTTTAGTCTAAATGACAGCCGACCAATCAGCTCTTTAAATAAACTAATCTGATTGGATGGTACGTTGTGGAGTTGATCTGAAATGCAAATGAGTGGTAACCAGATCCTTTCATTCATTCATCATTTTCTACCGCTTAATCCTGTTAGGGGTCGCGGGTGACTGGAGCCTATCCCAGTGACTTTGGGCCTTAGGCGAGAAACACCCTGGACAGTGGCCAACTTGCCGCAGAGTTAGACAGACAACCATTCACTCTCTCACTCACTAAGGGAAATTTACAGTGATGCCCAATTAACCTAAACATGCATGTTTTTGGAGGTGGGAGGAAACCGGAGTACCCGGAGAAAACCCACGGTGACACGGGGAGAACATGCAAACTCCACCCAGAGAGATCGTGAGATGTTGATATGGTCCGACCCGGGAGTCGAACCCACGACCTCCTTATTGGGAAGCCAGAGCTCTAACCACTTGCTACCGTGCACCCCTGTAACCAGATCCACACTTTGCAATTTACTGAAGCGAGGGCTCTGGATCCCAGGCAAAATACTTCATAGCAACATTAAGATTGTTGGCGCTCTGCAGACATTGTCGTGGGAACATGTATTTTGCTCACTGGGTGCTGAAGTTACAAACTTGGTCCTAAGCGTGTGCAATAATTTGTACATGTATTTAACAGCATATATTAGTGTCCATGTCAAATTGTTCTATAAATGCAGAGCTAACGATGACATACAGCTGCTGAAGTGACCAATCAAGCTCGCAGCGTCAGCACGGATGGCGTTGTTGCTCAATCTGCAGCGCGAACTGTAGTAAAAGGCGCTGTGTTTAGATCGCTGTAACAATGTTTTTAATTTAGGGACAAAAAACAAGATACACATCATGTTCATATTTTATTTTATTTTTTTTACTTGATAGAACCAGGTAGAGGAGCAGAGGAAAAAAGCTTCATAGAGTCAAGTACAAATATCATTTTAATGTAAATATAATTGATAATGTCCTTTTCTTGTCTTTATACTGGAAACTTTATTTCTTATTTGAGCATAAACATAATAATAGTATTTTTCCAACTCAATGCTCTAACTGTTTTCATGTCAAACTTAATGTCGTCATCCTAGACACAATATCAACTAGTTTATGAATTTTGAGTGTTTTCTTAGGTTACCCAATCATTACTTTCTGCTCCAAGTTTATAATGAAAACTTGCCAGAGGAACTAACACAATTCAACTTCTGAACATCCCCATCCGTATTTCTTGAACCTCTCTCATCTTCTTTATTGTTTTGTACATGTTTTTTTCCTCTTGGCGTCGTTCCCGTGTGATGTACATTAAACGTTATGGCTCCCGCTGAGTCGCCTGCAGCTGCACTTTTGGCTCAAACACATGACTTGCTGCTATAGAAAAAGAGCGATGTGTAATAAAATCCAGTATAAACAGCGACGGTCAGGAATCAATGCAAAGGAAAAGCATAAATCATGAATTATTTTCAAGCATTTAAGATTTACGACGTTCCCACTCTAGATTTGACTTAGTTATTTTTGCTGCTTCATATTAAGAACAAGATTTATAAAGAAAATGTTGAATTGTATTGTCATTGTAATAAAATGGCTTGACTTGATGTAATTGAATCCATATTGCAAACCAAAAAATATTGCTCAGAGTAAGCACCAAGGGACATGTGCGGTACCTCCCACCTTTTTCCTACATTTTTAATTTAGTTGTTTTCTCATAAAATGATCTAACTTCTGTAATTAAGAAGAAAGGGTTAGTTAGTTAGTTTAGTTAGTTAGTTAGTTAGTTAGTTAGTTAGTTAGTTAGTTAGTTGAATTAAACCTCTTGATTACAGCCAAATCAGCTACTCAGGTAAAACTTTTTAAAGCCTGTTTTAAGCCTTAAAATCCTTTTTTGTTAAATTACCTTCAGCTTTTAAAGAAGATTTGTCAGCTAGTGCCACCAGCTTTACTCTTGTTTACAAAAACCAAAGAAACTCTAGGCGTTTTGAAAACAGGCAGGTTCCTAATGGGGTTTTGTGATTTTGAGTAGTTTAATGATAGAAGTTGTGTAGTGCCAAGACGATCCCTTGAGGAACACCAAAATGTTAGTATCTTATCCATTCATTTTCTTCCGCTTTTTCTGGCGTCCACGTTTTGCTCTAATCTAATTGAAAAAAGTCACAGAAAAAACAACTTGATCAGGTGCCAAATGTATTATTATTTTTCATCCTAAGTGGTATTTTGTTTTTTGTTTTTTTGCTTAGTATTTCCAATTTAGATCAGTGATTCCCAAAGTGGGGTTCGGGGTTCCCTGGGGCAATGCAGTTGGGCCCTAAAACATGTCCGAACAACAAAAATGACAGAAACTTATATTTTTATTTGCTTACCTTTATCTCAAATTACTAAGTCCACGGGCATATCATTTTGCTGCTTTTGCGTCTTAATCTGAAAAACAAACAAACAAGAAAAAAAACATTACATTATTTGAAATGGGGGTGTCGGGTAATATTTATGCCAATAAGGGGCTGCGGCTCTGAAAAGTTTGAGAACCGTTGGCTTAGATTCTTCAAGATGTTCATTCTTCTGATGAAGTTGTCTTGCCTCCAAAAAGTGACAAAGCCTGTGTAAAACATAACTCTAACTGAACTTTTCTGCAAATGTTGAAAATACATTTGGTCATAAAACTGGTCTTGAGGAACACCCAGTTACTTAAGTTTTTCTGCTTTTAAACTTGTCAAATCATTCTTAAATTTGAAAACTTCTTGAAAGAATTTATTTTTCCCATGGATGATGAAAATATAGTGGTCCTAAAACTGATCCTTGAGAAACACCACCACTACTTTGTCCTTTCTACAAGTTTCCATTCTTTTAAAGTTACAGAATAATAATTAAAATTGAAAATATTTTCTATGTGTGTTAAGTGTGTTGATAATTTGTAATCATCCAAATGGTTCAAATATGTAAACTGCATTGTAAAAACTAGGCTAAAGGTTAAATATGTGTTTGGAGAAAGCAAACTAACATTCCAAAAGACTGGTTTACAGTTGACCTCTGAACTGTCACAGACTGCTGAACTGCTATAGGTTTGCAAGTCGACAAGGTATCAAAGTTCAGACTGTGGTCAGCAAGTCTCTACACTGCGATGAGATCATCAGTGGACGCTTTGGGAAAGAGACAACCAAAAATGGCGTGAACAAAGACTGAAATAAACAAAGATACTAAAAGGAGAAACTTTGGAGAACACATAAAAGAGACACTTTGAACTTTGCTTCTTTGTGAACATGCGACGACAACATGAGGACGTCAACGCAGGGACAAGAACAAGATAGAGACGTGGGATTTAGATCAGGTAATACATGTTTTTGTAACGTTGCTTGTTTGCCATGTGATCAAAGTAATTCTTATCCTAATTTGAATCCTTTGAGTCTTGGTTGTTTTTGTAAACAAGGATTACAGTCGAGGGATTAATTTCTCCTCTAACACCCACAGATGATGAAAATATAAGTGGTCCTAAAACTGATCCCTGAGGAACACCACATTTAGTTTACCTCACTTTAAAATGTTTTTAAACGTGTCAGATATTACTTAAATTTGAAATCTCCTTTGACTCCTTTCCCAGATATAATGAAAATATAAATGGTCCTAAAACAGATCTTTGGGGAACACCACCGTTACTTTGACTTACTTTAAAATGTGATGTCTTTAAGCTTGTCAAATAATACTTAGGTTTGAAAACTTCTTTGAAATTTGCCTAATTAGATGATGAAAATATGACTAGTTCCAAAACAGACCCCTGGGGAACACCATAAATAATTTTCCATCAATGTATTTTAACTAACTTCAAACTTTGCAGTAAGTGGTTGTATTATTAGTTCATTGTGTAAAGACGTCAAAGTTCACCGGCCTAAAACATATGAGAAATATGAGGCTGTTTTAGTTGGCGTGTTCCTCGCTTCACTGTTAACACTATAGGCTGCTTAATTACACACATAAGGAACCTTTGGCTGAATCCACCAGCTCTTTTGGCCTGGGCTGTCAAGGCTTTAGGAGAACTGGCTCGTGCAGCAAAAGTCTGGATTAGAATGAGCTGCTGTGCTGATAAAACTGAACTATTTAAACGTGAAACCACACAGGAGACTCAGGCTGTGACCTCTCTCCTTCTATATTTACTACAACGGTTTTCACTTTGACTTTCACCTGATCTAAGTTGTCAGTGAAGAGATGCTGGGATTTGTTGGAGTATCTGTTTAAAATTTGTGCTGATCAAAGGACAGCAAATCAAGTCTATTCTTCTCAAATGTGTTTATAAAAGACAATTTAATGACTTTTTGCCTGTAAATGTGTTTTAATGTAACATAAAAGGTTTGGCATCCGACGACAAAATTAATTCTGGCCCACCGAGGAAAAAAAGGTTGGGTGATTCTGTTACAATGCAATAGATCAGTGTTTATCAAACAAGATGTGTACCGCTGGTGGTACTTGAAGTCTTCTGCTGTTTGACTATTTGTTTAATTTAGAGCAGTGGTGCCCAAAGTGATAACCGGGAGCCAAACTCGCACGCCAGCTGGTTTAGTTTGACCAGCTTGCGGGCCAGGACTTTGTGAAAGATTTTGTGAAAGCCAATCTGCTCTGTTTGAAAGAGTAAATAGATATGATTCAGTATATTTTTCCTGTTAACCCTTTAGGACCGGATCATAACAAGTTGATAAAGTACTCAAATTTTTTGGAGTAATGAGTATGTGTTAGCTTAGCTTTCCCATCTACAGTTAATCACTTGTGTTGGGTAGTTTGAAAGGTTTTGATCAAAATAATTTTAATGTTTTTGCTGTACTAAATAAACAAAAAAATCAACATCTATACTTTGAATCGGCTTGTATAATCACAAACTGTACTATTATTTAGACTAGAAAATTTGTTTTCTTTTGTTTGTTCCACAGACGATGACAATAAAAATGGTCCTAAAACTGATCCCTGAGGAACACCACAGTTACTTTGCCCTACTTTGTTTCAATAGAAAAGATGTTCATTTAGCTATGTTTTTTCCCCCTCATCATGGCATAAGGCACAATTATTTCGATTTACAATGTTGCAAAGTATGTCTAAACGATGTATTTCTATTTAATTGTGTAGTTGATTTGTAAAGTTACCCAGTGCACCTTTAGTTTTAATAGGTACTTGTTTTTATGTTCAAGTACACCTGGGGGCAAATAATTGGATGCATAATTTATTTGAAATACAAAGCTGGAACAATAACTCTATGTGTAGATACTGACACGTGTGTGCCATTTTGTAGACCAGGGGTTCCCAAACTTTCAGACCGGGACCCCCAAAAAATTATGCCGACAGCTCGCAACTCCCACAGCAAAACTAGACACATGTTTGTATTGATTTCAAAATGGGTTTAAATAGTAGTTTGTTGTCTTATGTGTAGGGATGCACCGATCTGATACTAGGATCAGATATTGGTGCAGATCCAGGAAAGTTTGCTGGATCGAGTATCGGCTCCATGATATCGATTCAGCCGATATCATAGTTATACCTTTAATTGGACATAATGGCACTGATTTATTGGCTGGTGTTGATCCAGAACGTCTCATATTATTGGATATTTTACATAGATTAAGTTGTTAAGTTGTGGCTTGCACTAGAAAGAACAGGAATATATCACCATATGACAAAATGTCTTATGTTTTAATAAGAAAGATAAACAATTTCAGTCCTTCACTGGTATCGGTTGAGATCGAGTATCGGTAGATGCATAAAGCAAAAGTATCGGAATAGGTATCGGAACTGAAAAAAAGTTACGCTGTGCAAGACAAGTTTGGTAACCAGGGGTTGGCACAATTGTGTTTAAGCCCTGATTTGAAAAAAATCTATTGTAATTGCTCTAATAATGATATTCAAATTTATTTCACTAACCTTTTTTACAGTGTGTTAGCACTTCCTCTGGTGTAACCCTGACCTTGGCTTGGCCCGGCCTGTATTAACACAGTCTTAATCCTGAGCTCCTCCGGCTCTGAGATAGCAGATAATTTTCTGGGGAACACCTTGCATTTTGACGGCTCGAGTTTCTCTTAATCCCAAACTGCTGTGGCGCTAAATGAGTTTTTCACAAGTCTCCCTGAAAACAAATTCCTCACAATTATAGGGACGAACAGTTATTATTCTGTAGAATGAGGACAAGAGTTACATGTACTTACGCCATTTTCTTTTATTGTACTTTTACTGCAGAGTTATTATTAGGTGCATAAAGCTTAGTCGAGGTTGAGATTGACAGCTCTACAAAATAAGAAGACATAACTGCAAAGGTGACAAAAGTACTGAAGTTCACTCAAGAAAAACTACAGTAACATTGGAAAAAAGTGACCACTGTATAACTTTAATCATGTGGTAAATTGATACTAGTTTTGCAAGGTTGAGGAATTTTAACTTGCTAACATGTTGAGCAAACACTGATTTACAGCAGCACACAAAATGGGTACGTTTAGGACTAGGGGTAGGCTAAGATTTAGATGCGTTTGCTTCTAAATACCAGCACAGTATTTGCTCTCAGACTGTGGACTCTCTCACACACAGGGGCAGTTCTGTGTTCTGCTCTGGTTTCTCTCTCTCTCTGGTTTCGAGGTTGGTCTGTAGATTTTGGCATTGCGCTGAAAACATTAGAGGAGTTCTGGGAAGTGGTCTGAGAGCAAACAAGTCCCAGGCCAGTGCTAATGGTACAATTCACACCACGCTCCAGTGAGAAGAGCCTGTGTTCTGCTAGAATCATCCGACTGAGCTGCATTCACACTTATACAGGGATCTGGAGATGGGCTTGAAAGCTAAAGGGTGTGTTATGTAGAGCTGATGTCAAGAGAGCTGGACAATATGTTGAATTTTAAAAATAAAATAAATGTATATAATGGCGCAGGTGCATTATATCCAACTCAGTCTCCAAAGAAAACGTAGATATACAACGAATTGTCAAAAACGTAGGCACATTTTCACACCTTTGTTATGATCAAATCAGCTCTGAGTGTTGACAGATATTTGCACCAACCAGCCATTTTCTTTAAAGTGAGGCTAAACACAAGTTAGAGACTTACTTCGCCCACAACTGCAAACAGGCTGCATAAGTGGAGATGCCACTGGCCTTTTAAGGAATATTTAGTGGATGTGAACAGACATGATTGACAGTGCGAAATATAGATATACGTACCAACATATCTATCAAGCCTTTTGCATTACAGAAGCACACAAACTAATGTGAGTATTTTGTCTAAAACTGACAATAAGAAAAAAAGAAATATAGATACGAGGTCTGACACTGCAACCCTTGCACTGAGCATCACCTGCTTATCCAAACCAGCAAATGACTGATAATGTCCTTGTACAGCAGGTGACACCTTTCCACTTTTAGGAGGAAGAGTTTATATACCCCACTTGAACAGTTTGGCTGTGACGTCAACTTGATGTGACATCAGCGTGCACTGAAAATGCACTGACAGTGCTTGCATGGTGCCTGCGCAGTCACGATTTTTGCACACATAACTATAAAATGAGCGAGTCAGCAAAAAAATGTCCAAAAAAGTAAGGTAATGTTTAAGGGCATAGTACAATTACATTAAGCACAAGAGATGCTTGTTCCAGCTTTCCACCTATAGTCCTGGCTAGAGAGATGGGAGGCACATTGGACTTGTTTTAGTTGTAGAGGAAACCAGAGTACCCAGAAGAAACGCATGAGGAAGAACATGCAAACTCCACATAGAAAGGCCCCGGGCGGCCCAGGAGTCGAACCCAGGACCTTCTTGCTATGAGGCCAGACCGCTTACCGCTGCACCACCGTGTCACCCAAACAGTAGATAAATCAATTGTGACCCCAAACACACAGCTTGACAGTGAAAAAAGTTTATTCTGCGTTTAGTTTCACTTATTATCTAACTTTTTCACTAGTCAATATGTAAACTTTGTGTTTTCCACTAAAAAGTTATAACAAATGCAGCACTTTGTGAAAAAAATGAGATTGTTGAGTACTGTCTGAGATGAAAAATAAAGAATTTTAGTTCTAATCTGAGCCAAATTCTGTGCTTTGATTGGCTGTGCTTGGGAGGTCCTTTCCAGTTTCACTTTGTTTGTTGTAAAAAAAATTCTAAGCCATAATTGCAACCGAGAATAATATTTGTCGATATCAGAGGAAGGATTTATAAGAAGAAGTTGTCAGATGATTAAAAATTAGTGAGTTTCATATTAGGAATGAGCTTAGTAAAGAAAAAAACATTGCTACAAGAATGTGTGATATATTACTACAGCAGCATCTCACAACTACAATTACCTTCAGAAGATAAACACAAAACACATTTCATCTTTCTCTATGTCTCTGTATATATTTGATTAATTGTAACAGCTTAAGTCAGTGTTGGCTCTTGTAGTTCTTGTACAGCAGGAGACGGAGCAGCTCTTCAGCATCAAAATGAACGACTTCCCCCACAGATAATCACTCGCTCGTCTGTGTTGTTGTGCGTCTGTCTGTGTTGTGGTGTGTGTATGTTGTGTAGTGTGTCTCTGCTGGTGAAAGTGGACATCTGGTTTGACGTCCTCTCACCCCGGCCCAGTCCAAACGGCTCTATTTACTGCCCCTCCGGTGCCATAAACCACGCATGCCTGGGTCTATATGTCTCCGTGTGCATCTCATCTTCTCCTTTCTTCTCTCTCTCTTCCTCCCTCGTTCCACTGCCCTGCGCCCTTTTTCTTTCTTTCTTCTCTTTCTCTGTCAACCTATTCTCAAACTTTCTTTGCATGGACATTCTCCTCCGCCTCCTTGTTCAAAACATGCTGCTCCTCTAATACAGGCTAACAGATCCGTAGACCCTGTTTCGCATTTGTTCATCTTCTACCGCCACTGGATCTACCTCTGGTTTGACTCTTAAGTATCGAAAAAAGTGTTTCCATTGCAGTTTTGCAAAATAAATCTTTTTCGACATGCTCAGAAAACCACCTCTTGAAAGCGAAAAAAACTTTTTTATTGATATACGGTGTTTTTCCGAAATTGACGCGTTTCCATTAGAAAAAATTGATGTGCAAATTGAATTTGCGATATTTGATGGTTAATGGAAACGCAACTTCTGTCTCTCTTTTTTTATGCTGCGTTCACACCGGACAGCTTATTTGCGTCTAAATTTGCCTAAACGCGCGTAATATTTCGCCAGTTATTTATGCTGTTGACGTCTCAATAAGCTCCCAAAACGCTCTGACGCGCGTTCAGGCTTTGGTGGACAAAAAGACACTTAATGCCACTTAAAAGGATTTCAGTAAACAGTCCTCCTTTCCCCTTGATGTGACCGGGGGAACAACATGTCATGTGTCACAGGGGAGCAGTGTCTGATTGTTGGACGCGGGCGTACGGCGCTTGAAAGTTTAGCAGAGCCCAACTCGGGCGTCGACGCCTGATGGGGCAGCCAAAGCGTCTGTCGCAGGTTTGAGCGTCCACTCCGCAAGACGCAACATCAGGAGATGCCTGTACAAGCGAATTTCAACGCCCTAGACGCCATTTCGCGACGAAATTTCGCTGGACGCCCAAATACGCAGGTTTACATTACAGTAACATGTAAACTGGGCGCTTTGGACGCTTTGGACGCTCCGATGCTGTCCGGTCTGAACGCAGCATTACTCTTTTCTTTCTCCCTCTTATTCTCTCTCTCTTTATCTCTTCCTCTGTTTCTGTGTCTCTTTCTTTCTCTACAATAATTTGCAATAATTGCAAACTATTTGAAACATTGCAGTCCAGTTTAAGTTGAAGACAGCTCCTGTGGGCATCTGTTTGGTCACAAAACAAGAGGAATTGTGAGAAACAACTCAAAGTGGGTGGAGCCATAGACGTTTGCTTTACTTCCTGCCGAGAGATAAACGAGTGAAAACAAAGAGAGGAGATAAGAGATGGAGGTCAGGGAGGTTAAGTGGCACACACAAAAAGAATAATAATCTGATTTTGGTTTGTGTTTGTAATGACGCAGATGAAGCTGAGGGTCACAAAAGTCACAGAAACATTAAAAACATAAAAGACATTGACAGTGCTAATGCTAATCTGTCCAAAAGGCTAGGTCCCTCTTTAACTTGACGAGGAAGCTGCTCAAGACAAGATTAATGTTTGTAATTCCTTTATCAGGCCCATTATTTAACCCTGTGTTGTTGTGAGAACTGGATCCGTTTGAAGAGACACAGCGAGGTGAGAAAGGCCCTGAAATCTGTCACCTCCACGTGTTTGTTGACGCTGAGGAGTTGAGAGAAAACCCGGTGGAGGTCCTGTTGGTTTAAAGACACGAAACAATATTATTCCTCACGTAAAAGTGACAGAGACGAGACCTCCAGCTTCTGTGTGAGAAACATAGACTCATTTAAACCGGAGGAGTAACAAAGACACAGGGAGATGCACTGTTTACAATAGTCTTATACGAAATATTTAAACACAAAAAAGTTCTAAGCTGTCTGTGTGCCCTTTAAGGAAATTTAACTTCTATTTTGCATTATGTTTAAACAGCAAACAAAAGACTGTTTTGAATAATATTACTTTATTTGCCAGATGTTTAATTTGATTAAATTGGAAGAACAAAATTACTCCAACTAATCTAAATGTATTAAGGGATGTATGCAATATCTAAGATTGAATTCTCACTCAGACAACAAGATCTTTTTTATGATGTAAAGTGACTCCCGGCGCATATGGCTCCTCTGATGGTGCTTTCTCATCTGATTTATCTCGACTCAGCCTATTTTATTGTAACAATTTAATGAAACCAACTGCATTTCAGCATTTGAGGGGAAGGAGAGTGTGTCAGGCTGAAGGGAACACTGCAAAGAAGGCCTCTCAAAAACATAAGTAAAATATTCTGCCAGTGCAGTAAAAAAAATTATGATTAACCTTTTTTTTTCTTTTTTTCTTTTATTTATTTTTTTTTTTGCAGAAAATGCAAGTTTCAAGTTCTCTTGACAAGATTTTTAAGCAAATCTATTCTTGATTCAAGCAATCATGACTTTAAACAGATACACATTTGCTTAAAATAAGTTTTTAGATAAGACAAATCAGGATAGAATATCTTAAAAGTCAAATAATCTTAGGAAGACTTGGTCTTATTAAGTGAAAAAATATTGAAATTAGTCTTCTAGGATTAATATGCTTCATTTTTATGAAAAGTAAGATTTTTCTTTTTTTTGCAGTGCAGGGTGAGGGAAGGAGAGTATGTCAGGGTGAGGGAAAAGAGAGTGTGGCGGCACTGGGTGTGTTTGTGCAGAGATGGGTTCAATAGGACTGTTTCTAACGCACTCTAAAGCATTTTATAAGTAAAGTTTGATTTCATTTGATTTGAAGTAATACTCAAGTTGTTGGCATCAAGACCAAGTCAAGTCCCAAATCTTAGTTTCTTTTATCAAGTCAAGTCTTTAGTGGTCAAAACAGTGACTCAAGTCTGACTGGAATAAGAGTCGTGTGTCAGTGTCACCTCTCTCTATTACAATAAAATGTGCCAGCAATATTCATTTGTACATTTTTAATCTTTGGATTTGTGTTTAAAAGCCTCAAAAAACAATGCATCTAGTTCGTCTATTAAATAAATGAATGAAAAAAATGTGTTGCTCTCATCTTCATCAACAATAGAGTAAAGTGTTTGATGCCATAAGTTTTCACAGGTTTCAGAGCCTCGTGTGTCTGATGTTTACTTGTTACACAAACAGCAGATGTTTCAAATAAACTTGTTCTCTTTCAAACACAGCCTGAAGCTGAAACTTCTGCATCCGGCTGATCCGTTTATTCAACAAAATATGATTTGCAACAAACATTTGGTGGAATTTGGAACTGGCAGTATTTTATTGAAGTAAAACAACTGAAGTCACAAGAGTATGTCAGCACACTTTAGCACAGTGGTCTGCACTTTGGCCTCAGAGCAATAAGAGCCTTTCTTTTTTTTTTTTGAACTTTTATTAACACAAAACCTTGACAAGTAGTCACACTCATGAGTACAAAGTTGTTGTTGTTGTTGTTGTTATTGACACAGAGTTTACATTGACAAAGAATAGCATCAAGACCATACATTGAATAAGAGATAGCCACATACTGTAATTCAATCTTTTTGTAAATAGGAGATTACACATGACCATTTTTCTAGGAAAGTGTCTTTCTGTAGTTTCAGAATAGATGTTAAGTCCTCCATACAGGTTACTGTTTTTATTCGTTGAAACCATTGATCAAGTGTAGGTGGATGAGGTTTAAGCCAGTTTGTGGTAATTACTTTATGGGCAATTAAAACTAGTGCTTTTAAAATATAACTCTTCTTTTTGTCCCACACATCAGATGTTGTGCCACACAGGACCACATGGTGAACATTAAAATCTATATTTAAATCCAGCATTTTTTTTATTTCTTCTTTTACTTTATCCCAAAAAACTTTCACTGCTGGGCATTCCCAGAAAACATGGGAGAAGTCACCCACCTGTCCACACTTCCGCCAACAGAGGGCACTAGAGTCATTATCGTATCTTGCTGTAATTATTGGAGTTTTAAAAAATCTAATTCTAAGTTTCCAACTGAACTCTTTCCAATTTGGACTACTGAGACACTTGTGCCACTCCTCCCATGAGTTCTCCCAATCAGAATCTTCAATTACCATATTAAGCTCCAATTCCCATTTATTTTTAACATCTAGTGTTCTTTCATTCAGTTCAGCACATATATTTTTGTATAATACAGAAATTATCTTTTTCATGTCTTTTTTCCCTTCTGCCACTTCTAACCAGTACTGTTCAAAAGATGTAGGTTGTTCTTTAATATAGTCGATTTCTTTATGCTTTTCTAGATAGTGACGTATCTGAAAAAATCTAAACAAATCATTACTAGGGATATTAAATTCTCTCTGAATCTGAGAAAATGATTTAAGAATTCTTCCCGTAAAAAGTTGATCTATGAATTTAATCCTTTATTAGCCCACTTATTAAAGCCACCATCAAGTCTTACAGGCAAAAAATCTGCTATGTTTGTTATTTTAGATGCTCTAGACAAAGTTAGAGGTAATTTAAACTGTTTTCTAATTTTTCCCCACACACCCAATGTAAATCTCACCCATTCATTTTGTATTTTAAGCTTTTTCCATTTCTGCCTGTCCATGAATAAAATAGATGATAATGGTCTACCTTCCACTGAGCATTGTTCTAGCTGTAACCATTTGGTATCTTTATCCGATCTAATCCATGTAACCAGGGGTTTTAGTTGAGCCGCCCAGTAGTAACTTTTAAGATGAGGGAGAGCCAGGCCACCCTTGTCTTTAGGGGAGCAGAGTACTTTGAGTCTCACTCTGGGTCTTTTGTTTTGCCAAATGAACCTAGTAACAAGTTTGTCCAGTAGTTTAAAGGTGGTATGAGGGACTGTAACTGGAAGCGAATGAAAAAGAAACAGAAATCGCGGCAGTACATTCATTCTTATGGTTTCAATCCTACCTATAATTGAGAGGGGGAGCATCAGCCATCTTTCTAAATCATTTTTAATCTGAGTTAACAACTTTTTATAATTAGAATTATATAATTTTGTTGTGTCTGGTGTTAAGATCACTCCCAAATATCGAAAGCCGTCCTTGGACCACTTAAAATTTACCTCATTGTTAAGCTGATATGGCCACTGACCTGCAATCATCATTGCTTCTGATTTGTCTTTATTGACCTTGTAGCCGGATATGTCACCAAATCTGCCAAGACAATGCATAAGAGGAGGAATAGAGACTAGTGGGTTTTTAATATATAAAAGTATGTCGTCAGCAAATAAGGATATTTTATGCTCTTCACCCGTTTTGTCTTTTATACCTGATATTAGATTATTTGTTCTTATCCATTCTGCTAAAGGTTCGATGCTGAGGGCGAATAATATGGGCCCAGCTGGGCTGCCCTGGCGAACTCCCCTGTTCACTTTAAAAAACTCAGAACAGCACCCATTAACTCTAATTCTTGAAACTGGATCTTTGTTTATAGTATTAATCCAACTGATAAATGTAGGGCCAAAACCAAATTTTTCCATTGTGTAATTTAGGTATACCCAGTCCACCCTATCGAATGCCTTTTCGGCATCAAGGGCAAGAAACATCGTAGGGTGGACAGATTTTTTAGCTGCAGTTTGGATATTCAAAGCTCTTCTGATATTGTTTGAGGAGTGACGCCCTGCTATAAATCCTGTTTGATCAGGTTTAATAAGTTTTCCTATATATATCTGCATTCTCTTTGCTAAAATTGAACCTAAAATCTTAACATCATTTCCCAGGAGACTGATGGGTCTGTAAGATGCACATTCATTTTTATTTTTTCCTTCCTTGTGTATTACTGATATAATTGCTTCAGACCAACTTTTAGGTGGGTCTTTTTCTCTAAAGCATAATTAAATAAGGTACATAATTTTGGAGTAAGTTCTGTTATAAATTCTTTATAAAATTCTCCACTTAGGCCATCAGTGCCTGGGCTTTTATTATTTTTCAGTAATTTGATGGTTTCTCCTATTTCTCTTTCTGTAATAGGCTTAGTGAGATCATCCACTTCCTCTTGTGTCAATTTGGTTAGATTAAAATTTTTAAAAATTTTGTCCATGTCGTTTTCGTTATTTGATATATCAGATGTGTAGAGCTTTTCATAAAAATCTCTAAACGCTGTGGCAATTTTTTCTGGGTGAATTACTACCTCTCCTGTTGAGGGGTGTTTTATTTTGGCACTACGCGACTGGCTTGTGCTTTTCTTAACTGAAATGCCAATAAACGGCTTGCGCGATTGCCCATCTCATAATATTTTTGACTTGTGAAGCGCATAGCTCCTTCTGCTTTGTATGTCAATAATTTATCTAGTTTATTTCTTTGTTCTTTTAATATTTTCAATGTTCTTTCATTACCAGTAGTTTTGTGAACCTGTTCTAAGTTTTTAATTTCGTTTTCTAACTCAACTTGTTTTGCCAGTCGCTGTTTTTTTAATTGAGCTGTTAATTGAATACACTTACCCCTCAACACTGCTTTAGCTCCATCCCACAAATTTGACGGAGACACTGCTCCATTATCATTCAGCAAAAAATATTCATTTATTGTATCCTTTAATTGTTTATGAATATTTTTATCACTCAAAATTGAAACATTCAATCTCCAGTACTTGAATTGCCTTTCCTTGTGCAGACTTAGTGACATTAACACAGGCCCGTGGTCAGATATTGTTATAGGTTCAATTTTTGCGTTTGTGACTTTGTATAAATCTTGTTTAGATATACATATAAGGTCAATTCTAGAATAACTTCCATGTACATTAGAATAGAAGGTAAAGTCTTTAACCTTTGGGTTTAACGCTCTCCAGGTGTCCACCAACCCCAACTCTTCAATTAGGTATTTAGCTGCTTTGTTTTTTTTACTTGAAGTGCCATAATCTGGAGGCATCTTATCTTGTTTCATATCCAATACGCAATTGAAATCTCCTGCAAATATAATTATACCCCTTGATTCCTTTGCAACAATAGATGCAACTTCAGTAAAAATGAAGAGTCCTCTTCGTTTGGTGCATATATATTCATAATAGTCACCTGGGTGCCATCTAAAAGTCCAATAACTCCTACATATCTGCCTTGTGGATCTTTTACTTCTTTTTGTATTGCAAAACATGCATTTCTATTAAACAAAATTGATACACCCCTCTTCCTACTCCTTGGACAGCTTGCAAAAATACTTGATCCACCCAATCTCTCCTCAATTTCTTATGTTCAGAGTCATTCAGGTGAGTTTCCTGTAAAAGAGCGATGGAGCATTTGTATGATTTTAGCTGATTCAATATCTTTTTCTTTTAATAGGGTGGCCCAGCCCCTTAACATTGTAACTACAAATTTTTAACTCAGACATGGAGGTTTTGGTAATTATGTAAAAGATCCACTGGCCATTTCTCTAAACATTGTCTTTTTACAAACTCTGCTATTAAAGTCAATAGGTACATAAGTGTGAACAGTAACATGTCAAGGGAAACAAACAAAACGAAATAATTACTTGAACATAAAAAGAACGACTTCCAAAAAACCCGGCCAGTTCCATAACTCAGCCCCGTTGTTCATCAGGCAGAGCGGCATGGCACCTGCAACGCTCTGGGGAAGTAGCACTAAGTGCACTTTTGATCACAAACCAAAGTAAATTATATTTTCTTCGGCGAGATCGTAGCCCTATTTTAGGTCTCATAACAAAAGGTGGACGGTGTAATTGGCTACCCGTGACTAAAATCACATCTTGTACACTTATCAATAAGTGATTTTGGCTTTAACTATCTAGCCCCTGCATTAAAAGAAAAATACAAGTATATTTTAGAAAGTTAAATATAAGACCTCAAATCTGCATCCGACAAAGTCCCGTATCCTCCTCTTCTCCCGTTCTCCCATCTGCTCCAAGATTCTTTGGAGAACTCCCGGTCTATCTTCTCTCTTTCACTGACTTGGACCGAGATGCCCATTTCCTGGAGAGTTGGTAACGCTTCGATCAGAGTCGGAAAAGTCTTCACTTCGTTTTCCATGTTGATTCTGAGCTGCGCTGGGAAGCGGCATCTGGCCTGAATTCCTTTATCTTTCAGCTGCTTGATAACGCCACGCAGCCGCGCTCTCTTTTTTGAACTTCGGGCGAGTAGTCCTGGTCAAAGTATATGGGCTTCTCCTGGAACATCACTTGCTTCTGAGCCCACGCCTGTCGCAGGATCGCCTCTTTCACTGTATAGTCCAGAAAACGGACAACGATAGAGCGCGGTGGGTCCGTGTCTGGGGGTTTGACACCGAGGGCTCGATGTGCTCGTTCAATGCAAATATCTGTATGTGGATAACCAGCGTTGTTGTGACGAGGCGTTTGATAAAGCCAATCATGTCTCCCTTCTCGCTTCCTTCTGGCACTCGGTAGATTCGCAGATTATTGCGTCGAAGACGATTTTGTAAGTCCTCACATTGATTCGCCAGACTGACCTCTTTACGCAGCAGATAACGGAGCACTCTCTCGTTGCGCTGGCTAGCCTCCTCTGTTGCGCAGATTCTGCGTTCAGCTTCTTCACTGCGGTGTTCCACTTTATCCAATCGTTCTTTAACATCCTTAATGTTGTCCTCCACCCTTGCCAGTGAGGCTTTGGTCTCGGAGAATGCAGCTTGGGTTTCTTGTCTCAATTCTCTGAGCTCCCGAAAGATATCAGCCATGCTCATCTCGCTAGCTTAGCAATGGTCCGGAGGCCACGCTAGCATCAGGGTTAGCTTGTTGCGTTTCTTTTCGTTCTTTGGTCTCTTTCTGAGAAGTCAGCTTTGCAACACTATGCCTCGTTGTAGTCATTCTTTATCTTCTTTAGTTCTACAGGGCTTTGTAGCATTTGGTCTGAAACTTGCCAAATATCACCTATTTCACGGGAGCCAACACCCAGCACGTCTGTCTCACATCATGGCGCCACCGGAAGTCATAAGAGCCTTTCTTAATAGAGTTTGCATGTTCTCCCTGAGTTCCCCCCTGATGATCTGGTTTCCTTTACCACTAAAAACATGTCCAGTAGCGCCTCTCTCAGGACTCCACTAAAATGATGTATTCTGATCTCAGCAACACTTTCCTGGCTGGATAAAAGTCAGTTTAATTTAATTTAACAAAGATCAAGACAACATGATGACTTTTCTGTAAAACAAATGATTTATTGAGTTAAGCTATTTTATTGGTCTAATCCATTTCCCCCAAACATGTCGTCACAATCACAGCACTTAGGCTAGAATGTTGGTGCAAAGATAAGGTTTTTCTGGATATTTTAGGTTCATGAAAGAACCTGCAGCTCAACGGAAACTCACAGGCAGAATGTGGAAATAGAAGCTAAAAGAGCTGGTTTTACGCTGTGTACATGAACTGTGACTACAATCTTTAGTTTAGGTTGTCAGTTGCTATGGCGATAATCCTAATTTCTTTCATTGTAATCCAGTGTACTATGTGGAAACCTGCAGCATGTGCAGCTGATTAGACACTTTTACAGTGCCCAGCGAACGTTTAACGACTTGTTCTGTGCACATGCGATGTCTTTTACACAGCACTGCCTCCACAAAACTAAAAACAGACTTTTATTGGAAAAATAAAGGTGAAGAGTTTTGAAAAGTAAACATTGTGAGCCTGAAGCTGGAGCAGAGTTTGAAGTGTGAGCCAGAGAAACTACGAGCCGGTCTATGCACAAACACGAGACAGCAGCAGATGTGAGAGATGACAAAAGTACTTTTTTTTTCCTTTTTAAATAAAGTTTTGGCTTTTCTTTGAATTTTCAATGGTGCAAATAGGATTTCTCACAGTTGCTACTGGGAAACGTAGCTCATGTTAGACTGACATGTGAATCACTCTGAATATTATCAGGATAAACTGCCGCTGAAAAACAGAAGTGTAATGGTGAGTAGCTATTTGAAGCATATCCTATAGGTCGAGACTGAGACAAACCAAGACCATTGGTCCATTGAGACCAAATCAAGACCATCTTTGTCATTTACACAATTACCAGTGTCTGCATGATCTTATTGTGCGGTGCTTATTACAAACTGTGCCTGGGACAGGTCACTGTGCTCCTGCTGCAAGTTTAGCAGAGCATCGTGGTAATGAAATGTGGTCTTGGTGTCCAACACAAGGCCAATCTAAGACCAGGTCCAAGATAAGACCGAGTCCAAAAGTGCTTGAGTCTGAGACACAGGGCCAGCCCTCGGCATAGGCAAACTAGGCAGTTGCCTAGGGTGCCATCTAATGGTGAGGGCCCACATTGCAGCCAAAAAAGTTCTACCATTCATGAGCTATTACCAGTTTTTAATTTTATGTCAATAAAACACATATTCATTGAGGTATGACCCAAAAGAGCTGATGAACTTGTACGTCTGCAGATTTAATTGCACAAAACTTCAGCAAGAAAAGCCTCATAAAACATGAAGCTGTTTGTCCTGACAAAAATTTCCAGACTTAGTTTTTCTGTTCACAAAGTCCAGCGTGAGGATGAAGCTTATTGGCTGTGTTTAACACAGCAGAGGCAGCAGTACTGAGGGGAGAGGGGGGGACAGAGGGCTGGGGCCACAGTGCAATTTGGGGCCCAAACTATTTGAATCTCGATGAAGATATAAACAACATATTGTAGCACAGAATTCCATACAAGTTAACAATTGTAAAAGATGCATTAATTGGTCAAAATACTCCAGATCATTCAAATATTACCCTGCTTTTAGGACTAATAGAAATAGGTATGTAGGATTATATTCATACAAATAGTCTAAAAAGAAAAAGGGCGCTAGGGCGGCCCTGCACCAAGAGCTTGAAAAAGCAGTCTTGCGACTGGGGCCAAGACATCTCTTTCTCAAATCTCGAGGACTACTACACTAGTTTGGAATACTATGAGCATGAACCAAGGTAGATGAAATAAAAGATATAATACCAAGTCTTATTGACACAGAAGAATTACTGCTTTCTGATGATAACATTTTGCCTGGCCTACATTCTAATCTCCTAGTATTTTTCAATACTGTCGATTATTTTCTTTCAGAATAGAAAAGATTGTGAGAATGGCAGTCCGGGCTAAATTAAGTTAAAAATCTTTGTTGCATAAGCTCCTGTGCAGTTCTAATGAAAGCCCGGGTTAGTCCTGGTCCGTCACTGACCTCTGGTGTAAGTTCAACATATTTTAAACAAACAGACTTATCCACAGATCCAGGCTTCTGTAACCTGAGCACAGACCTGTGAAAGTGGAAGAAATCCTGGTTTATTCAGCTGGACACGGACAGCTAAATCCAAAACTCTACACTGACCCTTGATGTTTTGAAAATGGACGCAAATACGCCAAGACGCTGTCCAGTTCTGGAACGCAAATTTTCTCTGTATAAGAGATGATTTGAGAAAAGAAGGAGCTCATGTGGAGAAGGGCTACAAAACTAAGAATTTTGCACTTTGAACAAAATGTTTAAACTGAGCCTGTAACCTGTTTTCCTGACAACATCTCTCTCTCTGGGTGACGTTTGCATGTTCTCCCTGTGTTACTGACAGGTTCTCTTGGTATTCCGGCTTCCTAAAAAGTCAGGGTCCAGGTCTCTCAGCTACGTGCGTAAGAAAGCTTTCTTCTTTGACAACTTAAGAAGAAAAGGGACAGAACTATTGAAACCTGCTGTAAACATCACAGACCTTGTTGTTTCCATCAGCAGTGCTATTCTCTGTTTGCCCTGCTCGTCTTGTTGATGTAAATTCATTGAAACAGTTAAAGGATTGGCACGGACGCGAGATGGAGTCCAGCTGCGGGTTTGATCCTGCCCTGAACCCAAAACTTTATCCAGGCTTTATTCTGTGGGATTAGGTTACGCCTCAGTCACCTGTAAACGATCCAGAGTTTGGAGCAGGACAGAAGGTGAAGGTTAGAATGTCTTTTATGTGGTAAGAAGATGCAAATATAAAACTGAAGAAGTGCAAGACTGTAAGACTTACTACATTCATGGATGGACAAATACGATTATGATTATTGATAAATGATGCCCAGAATTTCCAACATGTTCATATAATTAACTAGCATGTCATGTCACGTACTTATGTTAGCCACAATTTAGCCACAATATGAAAAAGCATAAAAATGACACGTGAGGAGGACATTTTCTTTAGGTTTAACGAGTAAGCTTAGGCTTCAAGTTACTAAAATGTGGTAAGATTAGGTCTGGGGCTTGGGGTAGGTTAAGATTAGGATCAAGATTTAATTAATATTCATAAATAAGAACACATCTTGACAACCACCATAAAAATGAACTTGGACTGCAACGCATGCATAATTACGCAAAACAGCCGTGAACTCGTGCTAATCATACGTAATTTACATGTCCTGTAATGTCGTGGTAAATGTACGCTTTCTTGTTATTCAAGCTCCATGTCAACACATTTTCCTTTTTATTAACCTCTGAAAGTCCCATTGAGATTAGAGTTTCTTTTTCTGGGGAAATGATTTTAGTGGTAAAGGAAACCAGAGCACCTGGAGGAAACCTATGTAAACACAGGGAGAACGTGCAAACTTCATATAGAGGGATTGTTTGTTTATCAACACGGGCGATACACGCGCACCCCGCAAACTGTGGAAACAAGTCGAAAAAGTTCCGTTGTCAGCTAACTACAAGAGTTTATCACTGTGTGAAAACAAAAGTTATGCTGCTAAAACAACAATTGTGAATGAAATTCGATCTTTCGACCCTTAAAAGTGAAATTCAGGTGAGTGAAAAAACGTCGAGAAAAATGCTGTCTTAAACTTCAGGAGCTAGAAGTCTGTCAGACCGGTTCATACCTGATCGAAACCGCTTTGTAACTAGACGGAGAGCGCTCTTTCTGCTTAACGCATGCGCAGTAGGCGGAAAGATGGTGTCGACCAAAATCCCTCTATAGAAACCCAAGACCTACTTGCTGTGAGTTTTCTGTTTTTGAGCTGACCAATTTTTATCTATGTTGAAATGACATGAGCATTTCTTGGCGTCTTATATCGGGATTTCCATTAGTACCTGCTTGGCCCTACCCTACTCTACTCGGCACGACTTAGCCCTGGTGCGGAGCTTTTCCATTTGGGGCTGAACCCAAGTTTTTTTGTTTGTTTTTTAGGCTAAGTTTAAGACTTAGTTGGAGTTGGTTGAGACTGCATGGGTTTCTTAGTTCTTTCTTAATTTTATAATATTAATAAAAGCCTTAAAGCAGCATGTTGGATGAGTGGGGGGTTACTCTCACCTCACAGCAAGAAGGTTGCAGGTTCAACTCCCGCACGGCCCTGGCTTTTCTGTGCGGCGTTTGCATGTTTCTCCCCGTGTCTGGGTGTTTTTCTTTAGCAAATCATCTTCAAGCAAATCATCTGCTTTGGCTCAACATAAAAACATGCAAAAGTGATGTATTCATAAGGGTATTTCAAATTGAATTCATAATACATTGTCAGACAGATTGATCGCTGTGATTTTGTTTTCCCTCGACCTGGATCACCGAACGACCCTCGATATCGCCTCATTCTTCAAACCCCCAAATTAAACCCACTCACACTGTACTTTTCAAGGGCAAAAACAAAAATATAAAACTGTCATAAAACAAAAACCACACTGGAAATGTTTCTAACCGTCCGAACGTTCAATTAAAGCCGTTTCTCTTTCCCAGAAGTCGGCCTGTTGTTGCCTTTGAATTGTTTTCCAGAGAAACTGAGCTTTATTGAGTCTGGCAGAGCGAAGAGGATAAAGCCAGGTTATTGTGTGATTGAGCGGTCGTACAGGACGAGATGGAGAGTGTGTGATTTTAAATGCATCGTGATAGTGATGGAATATTTACAAATACAAAACGATGTATATGGGGTTTACATACAGCTTTGTCTACTGTTCAGAGTCATTTTTAGCTGGTATAGGAGAGCTGCATATTTACAAGAAATGTTATAGACTCCTACGCAGTGTGTTTATAATTTTTGACCGTATTTTTCTTTATTTTGTTTCTGTACTCGCTGATACGAAGTGCCGATACCGATTTCAGGCATTATTTTTTCTCGGAGGTCCTGAAACTGTTGTAACTCTCATTATTGGTTATATTGAGGGGACGTCACAATTCTCCAGGTCAATATTTTAAATACATGGAGGGCAGCTAAAATAATTTTTGCTTTAAGTCATTTTTTGTTGTAATAAAGAAAGAAAATTGCTCTACTTTTAAATAGAAATCACCATGTTGTAAATTCTTGTCCTTTAAGCAGAAAACCTTAAAAACCCTGGATAAGATTTTTATAAAGGCATGCTTTTCAGACTAGTACTAGTTCACTAAAATTATTATTTGTTAGACAGTTGTAAATCTCTGCTAAATGCATTATAATAAAATGTCTTATTATTTAGAAGCGCTGTGTAACTTCTGCTGCGTCTCTTCTGCTGCGTCTCTTCACGTCTGCGCTCCTCTGCAGAGCTAATAGCATTAGCCGTTTTTCCTTCTGTCTCCACGACCACACTTTGGACAATATGGACATGCTATACCTCTTTTGAAAGCTTACATTCTGCACTGTTCAGTCGCTGGATTTGTTTCTCAATTGCAATAAGTCACAATGCGTGCACAAGCAAAAAAGAGCCAACAACACTTAGCCACGTTAGCCGCTAAAAAAGTTAGCCTACTCCACACTGGGATGATACCTACAACTGACAACATTTAGAAGTTATAAAGGTTTTCTTTCTTTATGTGTCACTCACATCTGATTTTAGGTGATTTAGTCTTTTTGAGAGTTGTTGAGGCTAATGTGAGGTAATACGAACTGTTCAATGCAGAGCTCATTGCTGGAGCTGTAAGTCAAACAAGACTCCTTACGCAACTATCGGTGCTTGGTATCGGGACCAATTTTATGAGTAAACGGAAGACTGGAATGGACAAATAAAATAGTTTTGATCATGTCACGCAAATACATGTGTTAAAGCAGAACCAAGTAACATTTTTACCTTGTTAAATGTCTTTGTAAGTGTCCGTGATGTTGGTGTCGACTTTCTCAGTTGTCTCCTGCAAAAACTACAGCAACTGCAACTTTCCTCCCTTGCCCCTTCCCAACCCGAATTCCTCTCACAAAGAAATCCTGGCTTAAAATCTTAGCAAAATCTTAATCATAGCGAAAATGAGAAAATAAATATAATGTTAAAATATGTCTTTACACATATTAGGTCAGATTTTATCCCCCCTTTTATATTTATTATTGTAGACAAAGTTTTAATGAGACATATCTTTATCCTCTTGTGTTTTACAGTGTCGTGTGTTTCCTCTTTCCATCAGCAGCGTCTCTTCTCACCTTCGCCTTCACGCCTCCGTCTGTCAGGGCAGCATCAAAGCAAAACTCACACGTTTATAAAGGAATGTAACGAGGAAACGTGAAGAGAAGGACAAGGCTTCAGCACAACTTAGATCAACAACAGAGACAAGTTTAAATCAACCATAAGCAGCAGGTGAACGATGGATTTGTTTATTAATGACAGGGTATTTTATAGTGAGTATGGGCTAGAGAGGAGAGAGAGAGAGAGAGAGAGAGAGAGAGAGAGAGAGAGAGTGGAGAGAAGGGAGAGAGTGAAGGAAAGAAAGAGAGAGAGTAGAGAGAAGGGAAAGAGAGAGAGAAAAGAAAGAGAGAGAGTAGAGAGAAGGGAAAGAGAGAGAAGGAAAGAAGAGAGAGAGTAGAGAGAAGGGAAAGAGAGAGAAGGAAAGAAAGAGAGAGGAGAGAGAAGGGAAAGAGAGAGAAGGAAGAAAGAGAGTGGAGAGAGGAGAGAGAGAGAGAAAAAGTGAACAAGATAGAGAAGAGACAAAGAGAGAGAGAGATAACGGAGAGAGAAAGACAAAAGAGAGACAGGGAGATGTGAAAGAGAAAGGAAAGAGGGAGCAAAAGAGAGTAGAAAGAGAGAGAGGGAAAGAGAGAGAGGAGACACAGAAAGAGGAAAGACAGAGAGAGGAGAGCAAGAGAGACAAAAACAGAGGAGAGAGAGAGTCAGAAAAAGGGAGCAAGACAGAGGAGAGAGAGAATGAAAGAGGAGAAAGAAAGAAGAAAAAAGAAGAGAAAAAGATGAGAAAGAGAGAGAGGAGATAAAGAGAGAGGAGAGAAGAGAAAGAGAGAGAGAGAAAAAACAGAGAGGAGACAGGGAGAGAGAAAGATGAAAAGAATGAGAGGAGAGAGAGAGAGAGAAAGAAGGAGAGACAGACAGAGAGTGAGAGATAGTGGAGAAAGAGAAAGACGAAAAGAGACAGGGAGATGTGAAAGAGAAAGGAAAGAGGGAGCAAAAGAGAGTAGAAATAGAGAAAGAGGAGAAAGACAGAGAGGAGAGAAAGAAGGAAGAGAAAGAGAGAGAGACAAAAAAGTGAGCAAGAGAGAGGAGAGAGAGAGAAAGAGAAAGGAATGAGGTTGCAAGAGAGAAAAACAGAGAGTTCAGAGAGACTGAAAGAGTGAGCGAGAGAGAGGAGAGAGAGAAAGAGGGAAAAACGAAGAGGAGAGAGAGTCAGAAAAAGTGAAGAGAGAGAAGAAACAGACAGAAAGAGGACAGAGACACTAAAGGGTGAGCAGAGAGGAGAGGGAGAGAGGGGGAGGCAAAGACAGAGAGAGAGAGGAGAAAGAGAAGGATAAAAAGAGAGACCAAGAGCAGTGAATAAGAGAGAAAGGAAAGAGGGAGTGACGGAGAGAAAAGAGGAGAAAGAGAAAGACTAAAAGCAAGACAGAGAGAGGTGAAAGAGAGAGATATTAAGTTTAACTAACATAAAAATTTAAATCAAACATTGCACTTACATTCTTAAGTTAAGCTCTGTTACTTTTTACAGTGCAGTGTTGTGTTAGCGAGCGTCCTGCAAAATGAAAACGTGTGGAAAGTTTTGACAGGCTGACACGGTCCTGGCAGATCCGGAGCGTGTTTTCATGAGATGGTCCCGGCTCTGTCACTCACACTTATTACTCTGAACTGGGCTCGTTGTAGCTTCACGTCAGAATCATCAAATTACTGGTGAGTTTGGCTCCATTTGTATAAACATTGGCTTTCGTAATTGCTCAGGGAAATTCTTTTGTGTTTACATGTGCTGGCTCTGCGTTATAAAGATGCGTCTTGTAAGTGTTCGGCTGTGTTTTTGAGAGTTCTGTGCACTTTCAGACGTCACACTCCACGCTTTCTGAGGTTCAATCACGGCTGTAATTGACCTTTCGCCCAGCCCCGCCCCAAAGCGATGCAGTTATAGTTTATGTAAATCGGACATTATATCCTAAAACAGAGCTGGGCAATTATTTTTTCCCCATGAGCCATATTCAAACCCAGACAAGTGGTGGAGGGCCGGAATAAAGTTGAAGTAATAAAAAGTATAATTTATAGAAGTTTTACTAGATTTAAATTGTAATTTCATGAGAGAAAAAGCAAATCTGATCAGGGCATGGATTTAGATTAGTCAAACCTTTGCATAAAAAAAAGTTTATAATTGTGTTCTTTCTAACGATGTCCCATGTGTGTGTGTTATCACCGCTAATAAAATTACAATTCAAATCTTGTAAAATTTCAACTTCATTCTTAGAAAATTGCAACTTTTTTCTTGTGTTTATTAAAAATATTCTTGTTAAATTAGAGCTTTTTTTCTCGTACAATTGACCTTTCGCCGAGCCCCGCCCCTTAGTTACTGTTGCTAGTCCGTCAAATGTGATAGCGTGCATAGACTTCAATGACAAAAGAAGTACACTGTTCACGTTAGTGACTTTTAAAGCAATTTTTCGCGACATCTCTAGATCGAGGCAAAGGGTTTACTATGCAGGGAGGATTTATCAAAACATTAAAATACACAACGGAGGACATTACTCTATGGAGGCTAATGCTACTGGTCTCAAGCTAAATCAGAGAAACCCATGATCTTTAACGTTATCTCAAATACAACAAGCACAGCCTTGTCCTGCTCTTGCACGGCCGGGTAAGTTCGCTTTCATATGTTAAGGTCTATTTTCTTTATTGCAACAATATGGTCATTTACGAGGCTATTTAGCGAGCAACCTAGTGTTGGCTAAAGCTAAGAGGCTCGCTAAACGTAGCAGCTTAGAGCGTAACTTCTGCAGTTATATCCTCGTCGTAATATAACTTTGGTCTCGTTTGGTTTTTGCCTCTAGATCTAACAAAACAGTAAATCCACGGCTAAAACATTAGATTTACCTTTGAGCAACATTTGTTGATAATTAGCTGTAGAAGCTGCCCTGACCCCCTACTGTTTAATCCATTTAGCACTGCTCCAGTTGTTTTGATTGAAATGGAAAAAAACAACTCTCGGTCAATATTTTAGTATCTGGTCCATACAAAAACCGTAGCATCGCTCATCATCTGCTTGAGCTCAAGATGACGACCATTTACATAGCAACGTGCTGTGATTTTGATTGGACAAGACCGTTTGGGGCGGAGCCGGCGAAAGATCAATTACAAAGATCAAAGATAACTTTTTTATAATATTGTAGTTATTTCAAAATGTTACAAGTTAATCTCATTTTAGTTTCCTTATTAGTACTTCATACTTGTCTGTTTCTCAAAAACATGCCGAGGCCTGATTAAAACAGGTCAAGGGCCACATCTGGCCCCCGGCCCCAGTTTGCCCAGGTCTGCCCTAAAAGATTGACCGGAGGAGTTGTGTTCTTTCCATTTCCAAAGCCAAAAAACTGGAGCGGTGCCTACAATAGATTAAACAGTGCGAGCATCGAACATAACGAAGCACATACAGAATGTCTGCTCAAAGGTAAGAGTAATGCTTAACTAGCTATCGACTTACTGTTGTTAGGTCTAAAGGCAAGAATACAAACTAGACCCAAGTTATACCATGACCAGGATGTAATTGCCAGAAGTTACGGTCTAAGCCAATTTTAATTTCTTTTCTGCAAAGAGCAGAGAGGCGTAATGTGATTGGGCCAGTGGTTCAGACCGCGAAGGTGGAGCTGGATTTCTCTTGAGTTTGTGAATTCACAAATATAGAGAGAATCTATTGGTCAGGTCAGGTTAACAAGCCACTCAAAGATTACAAATAAAAAACACCCTAAAACCCTATAGGACTTTCGATTGGGTTCCTGTTAGTTTATTACAAATCCTCAAAAACTCTTTTCTGTGTTAAAATACCTTCAGCTTTTGCAAAGGAATTGTCAATACCCCAAATCTGCCCAATCCAGCCCTAAAGTACAAAAAACAGCTTTAATGCTCTAAGATTTACAAACAAAAGTTCAGACGGAATTTAAATTCTGTTGTTCTTCTGTGCAGAGCTTGTTCTCACTTGATTAAAGTCACTGAGAATCTGAAATGCAGAGCCTCAGCCTTAGTCCAGCTCCAGCTAACATACGTTTCTGAATTTTAAAGGCCTGCCGTGTACATTTTTAGCCAAAATAAGAGAGCTGAATAAATATTTGTCTTTTCTATAACTAGGCTTGCATTCTCACAAGTCTCTTTTGGGCCTTCTGCTATTTTTCACAGAAATGTTGCTACTTTAGACATAACTTTTCACAAGATGGCATGAAACCTATACATTTGGATTAGACTGGATTATCCCCATGAATAATATTCCAAAGTATGACTTTAACTTTCTATTAAATGTACTTATGCAGGTGATTTTTGACCTCCTCAAAGTGGGTTTCATGATTCAAGCTAAATCCGTACTGTACAATATCTACCTTTTTTCTATGACTTCCATGCATTTGTACGTACATCTTTAGTCTTCATAACTCATGTTAGTGTTTATATTAAAAGCACTGACCTCAGCTCAGGTGGGACAGTTTTACCGGATCCAGCTCACGCTCCATTAAGTCTTCCTGCTGTGGGAATCCGTGTTGTGCACAAAAACTTTGCCCAGCGGAGGTGAACTGAGAGCGTTTGTAATAATTCTGTCAGAGAAATTTGGTGAAAGTGAACCAAGAAAACAATTTATGATTCAATACTCCATTTGACTTTATTCCCTCTTCTCGCCGTGGCACAGGAAATCCTTTTTATGGGACAGTAGCTTTGAGTAAAATACAACAAGGGGCCAATAAATAAGATTAAACTCCACTCACTCACATATGAAGTGCACTGCAAAAAGAAGAAGACACAGACAGAAGCTAAAGCGACTTCATTTCTACACATTAATCTGTTTTACTAGTAAATATGTATGCATTTCAATGTATTTAAGTCATTTTTATATAAAATGTTCCAGTTTCACACTAAAAGTACTTGGCAAGTTAAGATGATAGACAAGTAAATAATGCATAAGATCACTAAACATCTAAGTTAATCCCGAATGACTCTGGAGCGGTCCACTGTATTTCCTCCTTTAGGGAGTTATCAGTCAAAGTCTTTTTCTGCTCTACGACACATCACCTGCAGAAAAATACGCTGTAGTTAGCTTAAACAATAAAACGAGACGAGAGCAGCTGTTTCGATCAGATATAAACCAATATGACAGACGTCTGGCTCCTGAAGCTTGAAACAGTGTTTTTCTCTTTTTCACTCACCTGAATGTAACGTGTATGAGTCGTAAAGACGAATTTCATTAACAAATGTTTGATTTAGCAGCATAACTTTTGTTTTCACACAATAATAAACTCTTGTAGTTTGCTGACAACAGCGCTGGCGAGTGTTGCCGCGGCTCTTTCTGTTAATATGGGCCGGATTCATCAAGCATTTGCTCATGTGCAAAACAGGTTAGGGGGAGCAAAAACTTGGCGTAGCTGACATTTTTCTTTCACACACAGACTAAAGATGCAGAATTTGAGGTGGTGCATATCTGTTTTGTGTAATATGTTATATGTACATCATCCAATATTAAAGTTTGCATAAATTGCAAAAAACATGACTTTTTTGTTGTTGTTTACTTTGTACCCGCAATAAGCACCTGGCTTGATAAATCAGGCCCTATGTGTTATAAACAAATCCCTGGATAGATGCTAGCATTAGCCCTCAAGAATCACAAGCTATTAATATTTAGCAAAGGTAAGAGTCTCTTTTTCAGTCATTGTTGTTAACAAACTTGTTTTATTGCAGATAAAATGTAGAATGTAAAATGGCTAGCAAACTTCAATCTAAGATTTCTGATCTTGTGCATTTTAGAAGAATCTAATGACCAACAAACGTCTTCTTGTTAGGTGAGAAGAGCCGACAAATGACAAATATAACCAAATATATGTTGTATATATTCTTCTATATTTGTTTATCACACAGGGGATGCATGCACAGCCATATAGCAGAAAGAGCCGCGGCTGTTTGACACAAACTGTAGCAGCAACACTAGCCAGCACTATTGTCAGCTAACTACAAAAGTTTATCTCCGTGAGAAAACAAAAGTTATGCTGCTAAATCAACATTTGTGAATGAAATTTGAATTTACAACACGTTACATTCAGGTGAGTGAAGACACACGTCTTGTTTTGTTGTTTTTATCAAAGAAGTTTCCCCAGCCAACTAGACAGACAGTGTCTCTTTCTGCAGGCGACATGCGCAGTAGAGCAGAAGGTGATGACAACCAATAATCCTCTATACTTCACTACTGTTTGAATTAGCTTTGGCTAAAAGTGATCAAGTTTGCATAACATTTTGTGCCAATGAATGTATCAGTTTGGGAATTATAGCCTAAATACTGCCTGTTTTAGTGAGTTTTTTTCCATAAAGAGCAACTGTATCATTGGCTCAAATTGGATGACATGACGTGTGTATGTTACTAATTTCATTCCTATGCATAAAAAATAACTGGTAACACGAAATTACATCTTGAAAGCCTGAAGCATGAAAAACTTCATTAATGTTATAAAATCAGTAATTCCAAATGAGAAGGATTCAGGCTTAATATTGATTATTACCAAGCTCAAATCATTCTCTTTCTACTTAATAAAATGAATTAAGTACTTCCTAATACACATACTAAACCTGAAACAGTCTTTGTTCTAGTCTGATAACTACTTAATCATGTATTTTTTTCTTTTTGCAGTGCATCCATTCACTCTCTCTCTCACACTTATAAAAAACATTCATATAAATCACTGTAGCAGCAACATAAACAATTATTGGCACTTTAACACTTTAACATACATTTTATCCCATGGCTCTTGTATAAAACGTTTCTTCTTTGTCTCTTGTAAGTCCAGAAGATTATAGACACAAATAATACTTTAGTTATTGTGTTTTCAGCTCGTATTAAGGCACTTATCTTGCTGTAAACTAAATACTGCATTTTAACTTGACTCAAAAGCATTATCCCAGTTTATGCCAGAAAAAATATTCATTTTTAGTGTCTCTGTTGGGAAATTTGTCTTCTGAGTATGATCATCCTTTGTCTGGGTTCTTCTTCCACATTTTAAGCCAAAAAGTTGGTCCTTGGTGGAAAATATCCAATGTAAATGGTGAACAAAATCACGTATAGAAGGTGTCAAAATTGTCATAAAAGCTGGTTGAAGTTTAGAAATCGCTGCTTTAAATCAGCTTGTTTTGAGATCATTCAGTTCCACCTTTAAAGGGTTTATATCTTGCTGAGTTTTTCATGTCGTGATGTTGTTTCTATTTCAAAAACATTGCAAAAGTTGAAAAAGTTAGTTTCATTCACACATGTTGAACAGAAATCCTGCATTTTATCCAAACTGGAGTCTTCTGTCTTATTGAAACTTGTGATGTCAATAAGTGGAAATACAGGAAGTGCTCTACTGTTTCTATACTTGTTTTACGCTCACTAACTGTAATCGATTTGAGATTTTCAGTCTTTAAATTGCCTAATTTTCCAGCTGCAGTTGAGATTTTAGTCTTGTTTAAACTGCCTGCAAAAGAAATGATTGTAGATTTTTAAGGTTAAGGTATACTTTATTGTCCCCGTAGGGAAATGTGTCCTCTGCATTTGACCCATCCTTCAATGCCTCTGGAGCATCTCCTCAGGAGCAGTGATCGCCACAGTGCAGCGCTCGGGGACCCATCTCCAGATGTTGTTGCTAGGCTTGGTCAGGACTACTGTAGCTGGAGGTTATTACCCTAACAAGCATGTTATTAGTTGGTGGGGGAAACCGGAGTGCCCGGAGGAAACCCACCCAGACACGGGGAGAAACATGCAAACTCCACACAGAAAGGCCCGGGCCCGTGCAGGAATCGAACCCGCGACCTTCTTGCTGTGAGGCGAGAGCGCTATCCGCTCTGCCACCGTGCCGCCCGGTTGTAATCCCCAACAATTCAAAACAAAAGACAAATCAGTCTTATTTATGTGGATTGTAATATAAAACAGTTGCCTGAGATCCAGAGCTTTACATTTCGGCAAATTGCGAAAAGTGGGTCTGGTCACCACTCCTCCTGCATGTGTTTTAGATCAACTCCATAACAAACCAGCCAATCAGATTAGTTTATTTGAAGTGATGTAGATGAAACAAACAAGTTGTATGGTTGTTTGTCATTTAGACCAAAATCTAACTTCACTAACATCACATTAAAATGTTTGTTTGCTTTGCTCATTTTTCAGTTCCACATATTTTCAGTTCAACCTATTTTTCACACAGGAAACGATGCATGTGCCTGATTGGCTAATTATTTTGTCAACTGAAATTTGAAAGAGGGACATTTCCAGACAATATAATTTTTATATATCTAGATTTCTACAGATATCTACATCTAGATAAGGCCTATTCAACTTAAGGCCCGGGAGTCAAATTGGCCCTCCAGAAGTCTGACCCGGCCCCCAAACCATCTTCCTATTGTTGTATATATATTTGATATAATTTCCCTTTTTGCAGGGTTACTTTTGGACTGCTACCTTAACGTGACTTTTTCTTTTGCAATTCTGCTTTAGACTTCAAGTGAAGTAAGTATACATTGTTAATTTGTGGTTTGGAATTTCTGTAGAGCAAGACTAATCTAAAATAGGCTATAACATTCATTTTTACTATTATTAAAAAACTTAGGATATTTTGTGTAGCCCTAATTTTGCCAAAAGTGCTGACATTTTGTGCAACTAAAATGTCAGCACTTTTGAAATATAATTTATGTTGCCTGATTGTTTCCAAAGTGGGGGTCTGGACTTCCTGGGGGGTCATGAGGCAAAATCTGGGGTTTGCAAGATGTAATTTTATAGAATCATGACTTGGCATTTAATCTGTTAAAACTGAATGTAGTCACAACCTTCAGGAAAAAACACAACCATTTTCTAAAAAACATTATTATCAAAGTGAAGTAAAGAATACAGCAACTAAAGCAAAAGAGTTTGGTTTTGTTCTGGTTCCAAAATATCAAAATATATATTAAAATTGTGGCTCATTTATTGAGATTTGAATTATGAAAGAACAGAATCATCCCATCCTTATTATAAACGTTAATTTTGTTGTAAGAGTTGAGTGAGTTGGTTGCATGGCTATTTTGAAGGTCCTGGTCTGAAAAGACTGCGAAACCTTGATATAAATCCATTCAAAGCTGGCTGTTAATGTTAAAACTACCAAGTAATGACATCAGTCGGTGGAACAAAAGATTTTGAGCTTTGCAATTTGTAAGACTAGGATTTGTGAATGAAAGAAAACACAACTTTGGCTATGTTTTTGGTGATAAAACAGAATTCCAACATGACTAAAAGTTAACAAATTTCCATAAAATTGTCCCTTTAAACCCAGTGCATTTCGCGGATTCATTTCAATATTCCTTGGCTTCTTGTAGCTCAATTTTAAAAACATCTTCGTTAGGATTTTGCGCGCACTCCAGTCCGTTATTCGGCGGTCTGACTAAATGAAACAAACTCCAATCCCCTTTACACAAAATCCACGGAAGGACGTCGACTTTGTAATGCAGCTCCGGCGAAAACTCAGTGCTTATCAGATTGGGAGACCCCGCCCCTTTTCCCCGGGTGATCAGCCTCATCTGGTCGTCATAGCAGCAGTGTTGAGCCGCTAACGTGGTGCTGTCGTAGGAAAGCATGGAGCGGATGCAGAAGCGGGCCGCGGGTTTGTAGATGTCCAGGCGCTCCTTGGGGCCGCTGGCGTCTCTCCATCGGTACGTTTTGCGTAGCCTGGGGTCCTGGATGTTGACGGCGCTGTACACGGCCTCGGAGGGGTAGGAACAGGGACAGCTGGGTAATTCGGTGAGCACCTGGTGGAGGTATTTTTGGAGGAAGTCGTTCTTGCAGCTCAGCCACTTCTCGCAGCTGTCCACGTCTGTAAGGAAAAGGAAACATTTTACTACCAAAATGTGATAATATTTTTACAGAGATGTGACTGATTGTAGGTTTCAAGTCTTTGGCATGAAGTTTAAGAAATTTAAAAAGAGACAAGTCCAAGTCAAGTCTCAAGATAAAGCACAACAAGTCCAAGTCAAGTTTTAAGACAGGGCCCAACAAGACCAAGTCAAGTTTCAAAACGGGGTCCCACAAGTATGAGTCAAGATTTAAGACAATAAGCCCAAGTCGGATTCCAGACAAGGTAACCTAAAGTCCAAATCAAGTTTTAAGACAGGGCCCCATAAGCCCAAGTCAAGATTTAAGACAAGGTCCCATATGTTCAAGTCAAGTTTTAAGACAGGGTCACATAGGTCCAAGTCAAGTTTTAAGACAGGGTCCCATAAGTCCAATGCAAGTTTTAAGATGTTCCCATAAGTCCAAGTCAAGTTTTAAGACAGGGTCACATAGGTCCAAGTCAAGTTTTAAAACCGGACCCCATAAGTTCAAGTCAAGTTTTAGGACAGGGCTCCACAAGTCCAAGTCATGTTTCAAAACATAACCCCACAAGTTCAAGTCAAGATTTACCACAGGATCCCATAAATCCAAGTCAGTCCCAAGACAAGGCCCCATAGGTCCAAGTCAAGTTTTAAGACAGGGCCCCATAAGCCCAAGTCAAGATTTAAGACAAGGTCCCATAAGCTCAAGTCAAGTTTTAAGACAGGGTCACATAGGTCCAAGTCAACTTTTAAGACAGGGTTCCATGAGTCCAAGGCAAGTTTAAAGACAGGGTCCCATAAGTCCACGTCAAGTTTAAAGATAGGGTCACATAAGTCCAAGTCAAGTTTTAAGACAAGGTTCCATAAGTCCAAATCATGTGTTAAGACTAGGTCCCATAAGTCCAAGTCAAGATTTAAGACAAGGTCCCATAAGTTCAAGTCAAGTTTTAAGACAGGGTTCCATAAGTCCAAGTCAAGTGTTAAGACAGGGCCCCATAAGTCCAAGTTAAGTGTTAAAACAGGGCCCCATTAGTCCAAGTCAAGTTTTAAAACAGAGCCCCATAAGTCCAAGTCAAGTTTTAGGACAGGCTCCACAAGTCCAAGTCATGTTTCAAAACATGACCCCACAAGTTCAAGTCAAGATTTACCACAGGATCCCATAAATACAAGTCAGTCCCAAGACAAGGCCCCACAAGTCCAAGTCAAGTTTTAAGGCAAGGTCCCATAAGTCCAAATCAAGATTTATGACAGGGTCGAAAAGTCCAAGTCAGTCTCAAGACAGAGCTTTCACAAGTCCAAGTCAAGATTTACCACAGGATCCCATAAGCCCGAGTAAAATTTTAGGACAGGGCCCCACAAGTCCAATTTTAAGACATGACCCCACAAGTCCAAGTGAAGATTTAACACAGGGTCCCATAAGTCCAAGTCAAGTTTTAGGACAGGATCTTACAAGTCCAAGTCACGTTTTAAGACAGGGTCCCTCAAGTCCAAGTCATGTTTCAAGACATGACCCCAAAAGTCCAAGTCAGTCTCAAGACAGCACTACAAGTTCAATTCAAGTCTCAAAAGGGTCCCACAAGTCCAAGTCAAAACTTAAAACAGGGTCCCCGAAGTCCAAGTCAGTCACAAGACAGAGCCTTCACAAGTCCACGTAAGATTTAAGACAGGATCCATTATTATTTTTATATCATTTAGACACTATAATTTATATTTATTTAAATGTTATGCAGATTCAATTCGGATTAAATTTGGTAAATTCACAAACATTTGAGATTTTTTTTACAGTGTACAGACAAGTTCCATTGTGTCTCCAGAGAAACAGTCGGCCTTGAATAAACGTCCGGAGTGTTTTTCCTGCAGTCGCTGTAAAAACTGGACATATTTAGTTCATTTTCTCCTTTTTGCTTTACGCCGGTGTTCACAGGCAGGAGAGCTGTAAAGTAAAAGGTCATTCAAACATCTCTGAGGCTCAGCTGGAGTTTTATCGAGTCTTTGGCGGCCATATTGGGAAGGGAAAGTTCTCCATGTCAAAACAGGCAGCTGTACAAAGACTTAGTTTCCACATAAAGGGATTAAAATAGTCCACGGTGTGAAAATATAGTTTTTAAATCCAAGAAGTATGGCTGTGAAATGGCATATTTCGACAGCACGTACATTGAGCAAGATAATAACCCAAAAATTATAAAACAAGCATGGTATTTGTTTATATATAAATCTTACTTTTTTATTGACTAAGAAAATATTCATCTTACTTTATCCTTTTTTTCTTCATACTTACTTGTGTCCAGAGACTCAGTGCTGTTGGTTGTTTGAGTTGGAGTTGTGTCTGTGGGTGGCATCACAGTGACTGCAGGACAGAAAGAAAAAAAAAATGCAATATGCACTTAAATATAAAACCAATATTTGAATTGCATGAAAATAAAGTTTTGCTTCTGTTTAAAGGGCAAATATTATGTATTTTCTGCTTTGTCCCTGAGAACCTTTGCTTGCCATTGTATGTATTATAACTTAAAAAATAAAAAGAATTGTGCAAGAGCTCTATTTACTGGCTGTACAGGAAATTACACAGTGTAATAAATATTTGAAGCCATAATACTAGATAAATTCATTGGCTTTTAAATAGAATCTACATCTATCAATGTAGCTGAAAGGTGTCAAACCTTTTTTTAAAATATCATTGTTAAGCTTTACAGATCATCAAATCATTCTGCGACGCCCATGCCGGTCCCGACCCCTAGGTTAAGAACCACTGATATAGAATACAGTTTAAGCCTGTTGTGCCCCTCCACAAGTTCAGAGAAGCATGAACCGAATAATGATTCTTGTATGTTGAGCGAGCTCAAGGACTTTTACCATGCAGCGCCTTGTTACGCTGCTTTGTAACAGTGGCTCCTAAAAATGTCAACATAGAGTGGATTGTGCATTTACCTTGACAGCTGCTGAGCTCACAGGTCCTGGACTCAGTGGCCACACAGGCGTATCCACATGATCGAGTCCTCTTCTGAGATCCAGGTCCACAGCTCACACTGCAGGAGGCCCACGCACTCCACTCCTCCTCGTACTCTGCATAACACAGTTATCTCTGATTAATTGTAATTCTGGTGGAGTCAATTATTCTTTTCAGGTCAATTTAAACTGTGTTCACGCTCAGATTAAGGTTGCATTCAGATATTATACACACAATGAAAACTAAGACCATGATCGATCCCAAAATGCTTATCCTGAATACATTTATCTCTAACCCAGTGTTTCACAACTCCCTCGGTCAACTCTGAATTTTCTGAATGAATCTATGTGCACTCACAGAACAGAAGGTGGAGAAGCAGAAAAAATATTGCATACACAAATGTTAACCCTTAGGTCCCAGGTCTCCAAAATGCACCGCCTCGTCCGGACCGTGCAGCTCTGGCCAAACACTCGCAGAGAGGCTGGAGAAAGACATGATTCCGTGTCACTGCGCCAGAGACAGAAATGTGCAGTTCATGACGGTGCAGTGTAGTTTCTGGGACCGCAGATTTGATGTAGCCTATTGACCCTATTTTGTCCCGCCTACTTTTCTAGGACGTGCACTTCCTGTTCAGCTGCATTTAGCCTGTAGATTTCAATTGATGGGTTTATTTTAACTGTCATTATATTTAATTAAAATTGCCCCACAAGACAGACAAACAAACACGTTAGCTACCTTAACAGAGCTAAACAGGAAGTGCACTTCCAAGCCAAGTAGGCGGGACAAAATAGGGTCAGAACGTGGTTGTGTGTGTGCCCGCGTGTGCACATAATGAACGCGATACAGATCGCTGTTTGTGTGCGTCTTCTCCTGCGTAAAGTTGGAAAGGGTTTTCACGTGTGTTTTATCGCCAATCAGCCAATCACATGGCTTCATGCAGTGAGCGTTTTGGCCAGTGGGACACAGAGAGACAGACGTGATCACTGTCAGTGATTAGCTTTGATCAGATCACATCAGATTTATCCCTCAAATACACTTTTAAAAGGGACAGTCGAAATTTTTATTTAAAAGCAAAGTTTTTAATGTAAAACAAACAAATACCTATTGTGTATGTATATTTAATAATAAAATCAAATTTAAAAATGAAGAAACTCCGCTGTGAAGCTTCGAACCCTGACTTGGAAAAAATGTCCCCATCTGGACCTCGATAAAATTTTTTTGGTGACCCATGCCCTAGACTTTTTCTCAAAAGTACTTCAGTCACAAGCAGTGGTTTGCAAACGACAAACGTGAAAGATGCTTAACAAGTAAAGAGTCTCATAAGATAAAACTCAGCCCTGTTTAGATCTGTTTTAATTGTGTTTTTTACCCAGGATAGTCCATGTGTTTGTGGTTTATGTGTTTTCGATCTCTTGTGCACAGCTCACACAGCAGGAGTCTAAAGTCATCTCATTCTGTCTCTGAAATATCAAAACCGAGGCTGGACAGAGCAGAAGGACAGCACACACACACAGGAGGAGACACTGGAGACACATACAGTATATTATAGACACGGACTTTGAAGTGAAGATTCCTGTCTCAGCTGGCGACAATAAAGCAGCCGCTCAAAGCACCACAGGACCTATGAGACTGTTTTTAAAACTTACATTATCTGGACATCTCTGTGGCTCTGGGGACATAACTCGCAGCATGTGTAAGGAACATTTCACCTTTATTTTTCTTAGTTTAACATATTGAGTTGTAACGTAATAAGCATGTTCAATGGGCATTTGTTTCAATATCAGCAACAAGTCTTAGAGCAGATGTCCATTTGTTTTCAAAAGAGAATAGAAACTGTGCCTTTTGTCATTTAATAGGCTACAAAAACATTTAGACAAACACAAATTAAACTAAATTTTAAAAATGCAGCTGATACATTTTTTAGATTTGCACATTTTAGTGAATACTTTATTAAGAAGATAAGACCAGGATTTAGGATCAGGAAATAGTTCGAAATATTAAGCAGTTACTGATCCTTAATAAACTTTTTCATCTATTAATTAATCATTTATGTATGATGAGTTAAGTCTTTATCAATCCTTAAGGCACCAAAGGGACATGTACGATACCTCCTACATATTCCTGCATTTTCAGTTTTGTTCGTTTTCTCATAAATATAAACTAATTTCTGTATTTAGAAGAAAGGGTTAGTTATTCAATGTAGCCTTCTTGGATACAGTCAAATCAGACATTTTAAGATGGCACTGTGCTTGTTTAAAGGCCTATACATTTTGTAAAAAAAATGAATAAGTATTTTAATGGGCTCTGTCTAAACTTTTTAAATCTATTCAAGTCATTTTTTGTTAAATTACTTTTAGATTTTGAAGAAGAATTGTCAAAACTAAAATTTTGCTCAAACTAGTGTTATTCTGGCCACAGCTAGTCCCAAATAGTGTTTATTTTACCCCCAAAAATCGGCAATTTAGTGAAAAAAGGCTGGTTCCTTATGAGGTTAAGGTTTTATTAAGGCCACTTAAGGTGTAGTTAATTATAAAGTTTTACCTAAAATTCCACCGGCCAGTGTTATTTCAATCAGATGAATGGCAGATATAATATAGATTGATTAAATTATATTTTCTATTGGACATGACTTGCAGAAATCACTCAATTTAAACTGGAGAAATATGTTTTTGAGAGATTTCACAGCAAAGTACAATGTTATTATTAAGAAAATCAATCAGTCTGGACTTTATGAAACTCAAATTAACAAAACCGGTTGATTTTTACTGGATTTCTTTTGGGTCCATCTTGGTGGTTTGTGGTTCAAGTAAGGAAAAGTACAGTATATGGTGCAACATGGAAGCTTAAAACAGCAGGAAAGAGAGAGATAAAGACTTCAAACCAGTCTGAAGGAGGAGGAGAAGAGGGGGGGAGGGAGAGAAAGTGCTCCTGCAGCGAGAGTGACGACGTCTGGACACGAGGCTCAAGACTTCACTCAGCTCAGAGATGAAACCTGCAGCGCCGAGCCAAAGTTTAATCAACAGCTACGGCTTAGAGAGAAAGAGAAACTTCAACTTCAACGTGAGATTAAAGACCTAAAGACAGAGAGAGAGGGAGGAGAGGAGGAGGGAGAGAGAGAGAGAAATACTGACTAAAGAAGAAAGAAAGAGAGAGCGAAGAGAGAAAACACTGACTAAAAACCAAAACAGAAAGAGAGAGAGGGAAAGCGAACACTGACTTAAACAAAGACTAAAGACCTAAGAAGAGGAAAGGGGGATGGGGGAGAGAAAGACAGAGGAGCAGAAGGACAAGGGCGAGAGGCAGAGAGAAGAAGAGAGAGAGAGAGAAGGGGGTGAGAAAGAGCAAGAAAGAGAGAGAAGAGAGAGAGAGAGGGGAGAGACGATGAAGCAGAGATAGAGAGAGAGATGAGAGAGAGGGAGGGAGAGAGCAGAGAAAAGACAAGAGAGAGAGAGGAGAACAGATAGCAGAGGAAAGAGGAGAGAGAGAGGAAAGACGGGGAGAAGGAGAGAGACAAGAGAGAAGAGAGACAGACAGACAGACAGAACAAGAGAGATGAAAGAGTAGAGAAAGAGAGAGAGCAAGGGGGAGAGAGAAGAGAAGAGAGAAGAGAGAGAGAGGGGAGAGAGAGAAGAGAGAGGGGGAAGAGTAGACAGAAGCAGAGATGGAGAAAGAGAGAGGAATGAGATGGAGGGAAGACACAGAGAGCAGACAGAGGGAGAGAGACACACAGACAGAGAAAAGAATAAGAGCGAGAAGGAGGTAGAGAGAGTGAAGAGAGAAAGGGAGGGAGTGAGAAGAAAGAGAGAGGAGGAGAGTACAAAGAAGCAGAGAGAGAGAGAGAGAAGGAGACAGAAGCATAGAAAGGGAGAGGAAGAGAAAGAGGGGAAAGAGGAGAGAGACGAGACACAAAGTGAGAGACAGAGAGCGAAGCAAGAGAGAGAAGGAGAGAGAAGAGAGGGATAGAGGAGAAAGAAAGACAGGGAGAGAGAAGAGAAAGAAAGAGAGAGAGTTGTTTACTCACATTTTGGCTATTTTTCAGACAATTAAAATCCTATAGTCTTGAGTAAACTGCATTAATCTAATCAAGACGTTGTTTTGCCGTGAAGGAGCTGTTTCTGATTGCTGACTGAAATGACTTTTGGCTGAGTCTAGTCTGTTTTCTATAGTTCAAAGAAAACATTTGTAGCTGATTGTTATTTTATCGCGTTCACAGTTAACGTTCATTACAGCCGTCGCCTTCTTCGTTTGGGAAATCTCTTCTTATAAAGTATGACACAGTTGAGAGAAAATCCCATCGTTTGTCTGTAAAGTCTTAATTGGGCTGGTGATTCAGAGCCAGCTGGCATCAGGAGTGAGAGAGAAAAACTACAAGAACTCTGCACAAATATAGATCTGCACAAGTTAAAATTAATCTATCCAGAATATAAAGTCAGTTTTACCACATCATTGGCCTTAATAGAAGTTCAGGCATGTCTAAACTGCACAAACAATTCAGCTATCATTATCTAAATAAACTTTATGATGTTGTATAAATCTAAAATGAACATTAATGCCTTATTAAAAGTGCAGTGTTTCAACAAAATTAAGTCAAATGTTAAATTTTAAATGATTCCTGTCATGTATTATGTGTCCCTCTGCTCCATTTACTCATTACTATGTCTCAAAATGCGTGAAAAGCTTGGACACTCTCTCATGGTCAGAAGCTAAGCAGGACAAGGCGTGGTTAGTGACTGGATGGAAGCCTTTTGAATGAACCAGGTACCACAGTGAGACAAATAATCCTGGGATCAGATTAGATGCAGTTCAGTTCCGATTCAATCACTGCAAACTCTCTGTAACAGTAGATACAGTTGGCATCAGAGGCCACGCCCACTAAGAGACATAACATGAACAGTGGCATTTACAAACAACTTTATCTCAGCACGGTGGCAAAGTGGCTAGTAAGACAAGAAGCACTCTCCCCAGCAACCTCACAAGAAGGTTGCTGGTTGGACTTACGCACGGCCTGAGCTTTTCTGTGTAGAGTTTGCATATTTCTCCCTGTGTTTGGCTGTCTCCTCCGGGAACATTGTTTGTTCTGCCCCAACCAAAACATGCTTGTTAGAGAATATCTTGCAGCTACCGTAGTTCTGACCAAGCATAGCAAGACCTGGATATATGCCCTGAGCGCTGTACTGTTGGGCTCACTGCTCCTGAGGGATGCACCAGACCAGAGGCATTGAAGGATGGGCCAAAGATACAGAGACAAATTTTCGTAAGGGGACAGTACCTTAACCTTAACTCATTGCTCAACAACTACAACAGCAAATGTGGACTTAAGTAAAATATTGATACAAGACATAGAGAAGACATAGTGATCCAACTGTCCAAATATGTAAATATATCTAACGATGCTAACAATAGCTGCAAGCTAAATGCTGACGTGTTGCTAGAGCCACCTTGCATATTTCTCTACACCTACAGAGCTTTCTGTGTATTTTTCTGACATAAAGCCTCAACAACATGTTTTAAACGTAGCTGAGCTAAAAGTACACATTATTCACCAGAAGACGTCTTAAAAGAGGTAAAAAGCTCCGCCTTTTATTGCGTTAACAAGTGAATTTTTGACAGCAGGCCACGCCTCCAATATGATATAACGTGTTTGTATCTATAAAAGTGTAAGAGACAGCCTTAGTCTTTGCAAACCTTTTCCTTCACAAATAAGCAACTATGCAGTAGTACATGTTGTCGCAAGTGTTACATTCAAAGGCAGTGACAGCAACAGCACCACAAGAGCATCAGCTGATTGTAAACTATCCTACACCACGCTAAAACAGGAGAAGGAGCTGGATGATGCAGTCTGATTCCAGATAATGAGATGAAATGATGTGTGGGAGTTGGTCATAGTGTCCGATGGTACGATTAGCAGAAGTACGTATGTCAAAATGCATTGCAAAAACCTTTGAGTAATTGATCTGCCCATGAGCTAAGATATATTTTTCTTTCTTCATTTTACGTCTTGTTCCACTGGCATGTCATTTTATCAAACAAAAGAAATCTGCTTGTGTCTTTCTGAAGTTATTACATTTTGTCTGATTCCCAAAACATCTTGACGGTTTGCAGTTTGTGGACATAAATTAGTTATTTATCCTTTACTAAATTGGTTGACAGTTTCATGAAACTTGATTAGTTGTGATTAATCCAGAAATGTGTTGCAGCCCTAAAGAAAACAGGACAAATTATCTCATAGAACGTACTAGCAGTAGAAAGAATCCAAAGCAAAGACTTGTGGTCACACGCACCAACACAAACAGACAGATTATATTTTTTGTCGGAGCCAGCAGAAGTCTGTCTCTGCTCCTTTGACCTGCTCGGGCTGTAAAAACTCCACAGGTCATTTAAGAAGCACCTTTTGAGCGCCAGACGGATCCTCGGCAGCGATTCCAAATTTCCTGTGTGGTCTTAAACTGATCCGGGTAAAGATACTTCCTCTATGGCTTTTCAATATTCAATAACGAAGGAAAATAACAGGAGTGGTTCTGGAGGCGTTAGTCTGGTTTGGAGCTGGTTTAATGGAGTTTGTGGCAAAGTGTGTGGTCCTGGATTGACTTGGATTCATTTTTGGGCGATCTGGGATAAAATATATAATTTCTTTCCCTTCATATTAATAAATCTTGATGTTTTTTCAAGTTATACTTACAATTTAACCTGGATTAATAAATAAGGCCCCTAAAAGTATACCCAATAATTCTTCCTAAAATATATAGACAAATTTGTACGTCAGTCACATGTTTTGCTCTCTTACCTGTTAAGTTTTTTCACAGCTGTTCAGAGCGAGATGTGTCTGTATGCTAAAGGCATTAGTCACAATGCTACAATGATAACAGACAAACTTAGTAGAGTTTGGTGAACAAACAGGGCTTTGTTAGACGCAGCGAGAACAGTTTGAACTAATTTCTACCTGATTAGACTGATTTTAAAATGAAACTAAAAGCATAATCAACTTTTTTCATTGTCAAACTGTGTGTATGGGGTCAAAACTGAATTATCTACTGTTTCCAGGCCTGTTTTGGACATTTTTGTGCAAACTCGCTCATTTTGCAGTTATGTGTGTAAAAACCACGGCTGTACTGCCACGATGGTCAAAAGCTGTCAGTGCATTTTGAGCACAGCTGACGTCACATCGAGTTGACACGACAGTCGAATTGTCCAGGTAGGATATACAGTATAAACTCCTCAGTCTGACACCGCTGCTGTGGAGAGTTTGAAACGGATCAATAACATCAATGACATAATCAGTCATTTGGCTAAGACAAGTAGCGGTGGTGCGAGGAGTAGAAGATTGTAGGTTTGAAACTTCCACCAGTGCTTATTTTTCTCATTTTCAATTTTAGAAAATAATCACATGAGCTCATGTGCTTATGTAAAGGAAAGGTTCATACATGTATAGTATCTGAAGTAAAAAAATCGAAGCACAGACTGCGCTGCACAGCCTCACAGCTGTAAACCTCACCGTACGATAAGTAGGGATGCCCGATCCAGCTTTTTCAGTTACGATACCGATCTGATACTTCTTACCAGTATCTGCAATACTGTTATCAACCAATATTGGTATTTGGGAAGAAATTTGGTCATATATTGTTATGTATCTGTTATTTTTAGTGCAAGTCACAACTTTACAACTTAAAAATGCATGGTGTACTTTTTGCCCAAAAAAAAAAATGAAGAAGCATGTCTTTATCATTAGAAGTCTTTGTTGACTAAATAAATAATTCAAGTCTGCATTTTTACTTTGAACAGAACAGACTGGCTTGGAGTGGCCACCCCATGTTTGTCTCCATTGAAAAGCATATCCTTAGCTGATTTTTCATATTATGGCATCAAATGTATGTGCAGTATCCCCATTCAGAATGTTTAAAGTATGGTTTTAACTTCTATTTTTAAAAAAATGTGTAGATGACTTTAATCTGAATAAATGTCAAACACTATGAGATCTGGATCAACAACCACCAGGAAATTAGACTCTTAAGTTAAATTAAAGGCACAACAATGATATCGGCTGAACCGGTATCATGGGCCAATACCGATCCAGCAAAATTTCCTGAATCGGCATCGCCACTCGCCAGGCTCGCTGTCCATATTTGGTGCTGTCAGACAATGTCTGTTCACACCAGTGATGTGAGTTTGTGTGGGAGCGGTCCTGATGTGTCGTAAAGTTTATGTCTGCTGAGGCTGTGCAGCACAGACGTGTGTATGAAACCTTTCAAAGTTTATAATAGGAGACATGAATCATTGATTATTATCACCATTCACCATGATTTTGACCCCAGACACACAGGATGACAATGTAAAAAAGTTGATTATGTGTTAAGTTTCACTAAAGCGATTTTATTGCAAAAAATCAGGTATAGTCCCTTTAGGATTTTAATGAGACCTAGTTTTTCCCGTCACATTTCTGGCACTTCTTTAGTAAATACATCTTCAAACTTGTGCATAGTTGTGTGATATACGTAACATTATGCAACACACTGGACTTCCTTCGTGTCCTCACAGAGCTGGAGAAGTCATGTCAGATATTTGGTATGAGGGCATTCTGGGTAATGTGCCTTGGCCGCGGTCTGAGGTGAAAGTCGCCTGAGGGAGTCCAAAAAGCAGAGAGAGAAAAACAAACGCAGCAAACAAATCCAGAGAGGTGTTAATGACAAGCAGCACATGCCCGAGTTTAAAACCGACTTGGAGCAGTCGAAGCTGTAATATCTCGTAAAGCTCGACTAATTTATTTAAATGCAGCAGGGTTCAGGGAAGTTCAAGCTCAAATGACTTGGAAATAGTGACAACACAATGTAAACTAACAAAAGCTTCTGTCAAAACGAGGATAAAGGTTGACATAAAGGTTTTTGCAGAGATGATTTTGAAGGATATTCTATTTAGTTTTTGAGTAAAACCAATTGATTGATTGAAACATTTTTGTTTTGGCACATTTCTAGACTTAAAATTGAAATAAAACAGACTTAGAATTAGATATATAAATTTTGTTTTGTTCCTGTTTGTAAAGTTTGTTGTGTGTAGGAGCTACTGCTAAATAAAATGTCTTTAGGAGCAGATTGGACATTTGAAAGCCTGTATACTGAGAGAGCAATCAGACCAAAGACAGAACATTGGAATAAATGAGTCTTGCTTACAAACACTTTAAATGTCATTGACAACAGCGGTTACTCACACAAGAAGTTGCCATGTTTACTTGTGTTAGCTCTAAAATTGCCATGAACAAAAAATACTTGGAAAAGCTGACATAACTAAAAGCCAAAGGTCTTATTTATAAAACTTTGCTTAAAATTCTTACTGAAAGTAAACGTACATACAAACAAAACTCAGACTTGATAATTCCGTCTCTCTGTGCTCCTTTCTGATTTGTGTCTGAAACCTCACATGCTCAAATTTGAGACTTTTTGGATTGTATTGCTCATTTCTTTGTCAAATTATCTTATAAATCACAAACTAAATGAAAATTACATACGTAACATTTTTGTATCTACACAGGCTTTAAAAATGAGACCCAGTGTTCAACATGAGACCCCAGGGGTCACATCAGGCCTTTCTAGTTGAGGCTTTCATGAAAGCTTTCCAAGAAAAGATAAATGTAGAGACTGTTTGTCATTTTTGATGCAGATGTTTTCTCTCCAGAGCCACGACTCAACTGAGCCCATGAATACCTTCCTACCTACCATACCTGAATGAATTAATTATTGAAATGCTAACCCTAACCCATACAGTATCTTATAGTATCTGCGTATGTTTACCAAACATAATAAATCAACCAAAAAGATGTAGTCCTGACTTGTTACACCCACCCAACTTAGAAACAGAGGGTTTGACTGACAGTTTAACGGCCAATAGACAACAAGGTATCTCATTTTCTAAGTACAAGGCTAAACAAATCTGTACAACTGTTTTTGACCAAGTTTGACAACAAACATTTTAGAAAATACTTCATACAACCTTTAAATCCAGTCTGAAACCCATATTCCAAACATTTTTGTTTAAATTTGGTTTATACCTTGCTTGGTCCTGGATTAGATCAGGTTTAAATCTGGGTTAATCTTTAATCTTTGGGTTAATGGTTTAATTAACCCAATTAATATCAGATCCGGTTAGAGCAGGGGTGTCCAAACTTTTTTTTTTTTTTTACAGAGGGCCACATTTTGAAACATATATGGATCAAAGGGCCACATAATGCTTAGAAATAAAGTGAATCAAAATTACATGATTATATCATTAGCCAACACAGTTTTTATTAGGTATTACACTTTCAATTTAGGTTTATTTAGAATCAAAATGTTTGTAAATTCGATTGTGATAGCTGAACTGTTCAAATTTGACAGTAAAATATATATTTTTGGTAAATTGAGCCAATTTAGTAGGAGCGGAGGGCCACAAAAATTGGTCCAAGGGCGTATTTGGACATGCTGCTGGGTTATAGTCATGCCACATTTAGTTTTGGTTCAATAAGCAAATGTCAGACACATCGGAAGTCATTTATATTTTCTTTTCTTATTTTTTAAGAAAATTAATAAGCTGCAGTTTGTTGAGACCCTCAGGAAACCACGACTTAGAGCCAGGAAACATAATCCCATGAGCTACTTTACAGATTAACCGCACGGTGCTAAAGCTGTTAATCTGATCTTTATTACACTATATTTTCCACAGCTAAGCCAGCGCAGACCCAGAGCTGAAGTCCGATACAAAGAAAACAGTTTGAGAGCCGTGTCAGGTTCAGCTGTGAACAACCCAAGCCCAATCCAAAGTCTTAAATCATTCTTTCAGAGCTTTTTAAGATGCACCTTTGCCCCTGTTTTACAGCTTTGACCTGCTTTAGTCCTGGTTTAGAACTCACTCAGCACTGAATTAATCTTGTTTTAAGGATAAGTCAGTGGAGAAAGGTTGAGACGTGGATTAGAGCTAGTTTAAATCTTCGTAAACCCTTTTGGTTAATTTGGATTTAGTTTAGTCGTGTTTTGTGAGTTAATAGGCTTTTGGTTTAGATGTGGGCGAGGATAGTGGTAGGTGAAAACAGCTGCAGGACAATACAAGATTACTCGAACATGCATGAATCAATCCAAATACAAGAACAAACGCAACTTTCTGGCAGTGATGGTCCCTGATTAATTATGGTCAATACATAGCCAGTTATCAAAACCCAATGGCCACAGATATAACACATATATAATCCAATGTTTGTCCTCACAATGAACATGGCAAAGACTGATGAGCACATTGATGAAAAAATGCAACTCATTGCAAAAATCATGCATGATTTTGCATATTGTTGCCTTTTGTTGTAACTTGTGGGATGTTAAAATTTGGTCTCAGGCGTCATAACTATTAAAACAACATATTCTCATGGCTTATATACCACGCCATGACAAATTGCTTTCTGTCTTTTTTGACGTCAATTACACGTCCATTTTTTCTGGCGTGGTAAAAAACATGCAATGTGGTTGAGGTCAAACAGACAAAGTTTAGATCTGAAGTTAACAAAAATGGTACGTTTAGGTCTGAGGCTTGGAATTGGTTAAGGTTAGGATTAGGTTAGGATCATCCACTATGGAAATGAACTGGGACAGAAACGCATGAAATGCAACACGCAAAAAATAAAAATTGCATTCAAATTGCATGGTATATACACGCATATCTGTGAGAACAGGCTGATTAAAACAGTTCTTTCAGTGACAAATTTTGTGAGCCAGAGCAGTGGCTGTGTTGTCTCTTGACTTATATGACTGACACAAGAATATGCCTTGTGTCATCACTTTCACATACATGACAGCAGAGGTTCATTATGCGGCAGAGCGTTTTTCTCGCGCACGTATGAGACAGTAGAGCGTCAACACACACGTACTGTAGAGCAGAACATGACAACAGTGCATAGGTGCAAGCACCTGCAAGTTTCATTCATTTGCATTACATTACAGAGATGAAACTTTGATCAAAACAGCTCTTTTCAGATTCAACAGAAGTGGCGAGTGCAATTTTAAACCAGCCTGCAGACTAATGTAACAATAAGGAAAACATTTTATTGCAACTTTTGAAGATCTCTAATAGTATAACCTACTCATCATCTGTTTTTGGCATGTGACTATATGTTGGCTTACATTGTTTCATTCAAACTCTGCCAAATGCAAATAAAGTATTTGAATGATCCCACGTGTTGGACATCAATCGATCTTTGCCCCAAGTATATTGTATGAAGTGACCCTCAATTAAAATGCTTGGAACACTCCTGAAACACAGCTAAAACTAATGATGAGAAAATAAAGCTATACATAAGTCTCCTTTAATGTTCAGTTTAATTTAACACAGGCTCAGACATTGTGGCTGTGGTTAAAATATGAAGTTCAGTGGCAGTGTTTCCAGTGAGTTCAGTCCATGTTTTTGTCCGTTAGCGCAGTCGGACATGTTTGGGTAAATGGTCCTTGGAAGTGGAGAGTCCTTCATAAATCATGTCCTGGTTTTGTTTATGTGTAAAAGTGCGTGTGAACATGAGGCGTGTCGACTGTGGGCAGAAGAATCATCACGGCTAAAGTACTGAGACGACAGAAGCAAAACATGTACCAGTCTGAAGTCCTGTTTGTGCTACATAAAGAGGGTCATTTACACCTCGACATAAATGAAGAGTTTTGCTTTGAGTGATTGATGCGACAAGAAGATTTAAACCAGAACAGACATGGGAGTAAAGGCTTTTGTACGATGAACTATAAACCTCACATAACTTCCAACTTTTCTGCCTTTACAGATCATAATTGTTAATATGTGTCATTTAAACAAATTAGCCAAGCAAGTTTTACACAAAATCCCACACAAAAACATGCACTTTTTTGTGTGGGAATGAACTACAACCTGCTGAATCACCGCAGTTAGGGACGCACAGATCCGATACTGGGATTTGATATCGGTGCCAATCCAGGAAATTTAGCTGGATCGGGTTATCGGTTCTATGATATCGGTTTCAGCCGATACCATGGTTGTGACTTTAACTGGACATAATGAGACTATTTTACAGACTGGGGTTGATCCACAACGTTTGACAAAAATAAGGTTACACTAATATCGGTTGGTATCGGCAGATACTTAAAAAGTTGGATCGGTGCATCGCTAACAAGGACAAGGACAACCATAACGTTTTTTGACAGCCCTTTGCGTTTCTGGGCATAGTTGCCAGATCTGCGGTTTTGCTGCACAATTGGGCTATTTTAGGAAAATAGTTGCGGGACAAAATACAGCTCCGCAGGATGTGGGCTTGGACTATATTTTAAAATGTATGCAGCCGTGAATTAAATACGTTACATTTTTTAAATTTCACCTAAGAACTAGACCAACGACATTCAATTGCTGTTCGCTGCAGCCCTGATGGTGCTCGCACTCTGAATGAGGCGCTCTCCCATTTTGGGCGCGCTCTCACAGCAGCTACGAGTGCGTGTCCGCTCCGAGAGTCAAGAGTTCAGAGGAACATCGGCCGAGCAGCATGGCACAGTGACAGAGTGGAGCAATCACAAATACATTTGACTCAAAAAGTGACAACTGTAACTCGGAGTTTCAAGCAAAAAAAAATAGCTTTAAAAAAATTGGGCTAGTTTTTTAATTTATTTCAGCAGGTTTTGAGTTGTTATTGGGCTAGATTTCTCCCTTGGAAGTGGCAACCCTGTCTCTGGGTTAGTTTGGATCGGCCAACTTCGGCAGATACGCTTTGTGTTTGCGTAGTGTGATGGTGCAGTTTTTGTGTCCAGACAAAACAACTCAGTCTGTATGAGTTATTTAATCTTTGTTCATCACCTCTGTCACTCCTCCAGAGCCCCTGCAGCAGGTGTGTAACCCGAGGGTCCCTTTTATGCTCATTAGGGATTCTAAATCAATATTTGGCGTTTCCACCACCTGGCACTTATTCAATTAATACGCATTAAAAACAAGGCGATGGAAATGCAATCAATGACAAGTTCTTACCATAGTTGTCTCTCCAGTCTTTGTTCCAGTTGCTGCCCCAGTCCGCTCCGACTCCGCTCAGGACCGGCTCTTCCAGGTCCTGCTCCGGTTCACTGTCCCGCTCCTCAGGCTGTTCTCCTGACGCTCCGGGTATTCCCAAAACAGAGGCCAGAAGAGCTTCCTGTGGCTGTTGGCCCACTCCGACGAGGACACGGACCAGTCGTTTCGTTGTCCTTCTTTGGCTAAGTCCATCTCCACCTCCGTCTGCGGCTGAGTGTCGTCCACCACCTCGATAGTGACCTGAGCGAGACAAACAGACAAGATAAGTTTATCTGTATAGCACAATTTATACAGAAGTAATACAAAATGAAAAAATACATTAAAGCAGGGGAGATTATTGCAAGAAGGAAGAATCTCAAGTTTTAGTTATTCATTTTACTCAAGGTTCTTTCTACACTGAACCATTTAAAGCAAAGTGCATTAGGAATAGAATTGATTTGGGGAATAAATAATCATATAAAGCAAAAAAGCGTAATTTCCAATCATTCTAACTAATATCTGGGCCAGGCTCAGATACGGAAAGAAACAGATGAGCTGACGTGCCTGTTGAACAGGATGTTTCATCTCGGAACCAACCATGGCCACGAACAACGCCTGTAGTCTACTGCCACTTCCAAGTAGACTACCGCCTGTAGTCTACTGTGCACCAGAATCACTCCTGCCACTTCAAGAATGGAGCCGCGTCTAGACGCTTTTTGATCAGAGCGCCGGTGGATATCTGAAAAGAACCCGACTGGAACTGTCTGTGCAGAGAGTCTCTGTCAGAAGCAGAAGTCGTCTCTCTGTCTCTCTTTCCCGTGAGTGTGCACAGAGAACAGCGCTGAAAAGCCAGGACAGAATCCCAGGATAGCAGGACAAGGACCGGGACCCGCGTGCACAGACTAAAGAGACGCGCTGTGGTGAGATCTTACACAAAACTGAAATGGATCATTGCAAATTTTGCTTCTTATCTGTCAGTTGCATCAAGGCCTTGGGTAATAGGTTGCGTTAACAAACTTGCAGCAAATCAAATACAGTACATATATTGTATACTTGGAAAAACACTTGAACACTGGATACAGCAGGTTTAAAACAACACTATGTTTATGACCGATAATATTTACATCGTGTTCTTATAACCTTGTGGATGTTGGCTCGGCCTGTGAGTGACACAATGGGTTTCCTGGCTTAAAGGTGTGGTGTAAATAAAGAAAATAATGAATGTTGTAATTTGTAATAAAAACAGAGCATTATTTTCTTATCAGGCGCGATGCAGTGAAGTCACGCAGTTATAAACTACCCTGTAAGTGCATTTACACAAAACTGCCAGAAAACAATGGCTCGGAGTCAAAACGCAGCGTAAAAATCAAATGAGGTAAAACTTCAAAGCTGCACTTAATGATGATGGTTGTTTCACTTTTACATATGCAGACCAAATGCTCCGGCTACGGCCAAGGCACAGGCTGGAATAATAACGTGAGTCTATAGATAAAAGATGGAGTCTAGAGCAGTGATTCTCAGCTGTATGAGCAGGTTTAAAACATTTAACCATGTTTTATGATCCTCAAGCTCTTGGTCAAAACTGCTGAAGCTTAGTGGTTGCTGGTCATGACCATTTTAAGCAGAACTAATTCAAGTTTATTAACAACTGAGTCATTAGGGAGTTAGCCCAGTGAATCCTGTTGTATTAGCATTACATTAGCATTTCTCCCACAACTTTTGTTAGCTTTCTCGTGCATTTATGCAAATTTTGTCTGTCGGACTTAGTTCTTTGTGTCTTCGTGTCTGCACAGTATAACTTACTGTATAAGTTGTTGAACTGTGAAAAAGTAGAGCAGCATTTCAACATTGAGATAATAGATTGCATTAAGCACCAAGTCATAATTTAAGCTTTTCAACTTCGTTCTTCCGTCTGTTCATCTTGTGGTCACAGTCACCTACTTTACATGAGTATGTGTTAAATTCTACAAAACATAGAGATGAAACATCATGGTGAATAGCACTTGGAGCAGGGACTCTCCACCACCTGGAGAGAGCAGCATCTTTTTCTGGTCTGGCACTATGGACTTAGATTTGGAGAAGCTGGTTTTCATTCCAGCTGCTTCACACTCGGCTCAAATCTAAAACGTCCCAAGTGCAGATTGAGAAGTTTAAGTATTTTGTGGTCTTGTTTACAAGTGAGTGAAGGATGGAGCATGAGAATGACAGGCGAACTGGTGCAGCTTCAATAATGTTGTGATCAGATTGTGGTGAAGAAGGAGCAGAGTCAAAAGACAAAACTTTAGATTTGCCAGTCAATCTACATTCCTTCTCTCACCTATGGTCATGAGCTTTGTGACTAAGGACAAGATCACAGACACAAGTAATGAAAATAGGTTTTCTCCACAGTGTAGCAGAGGAATCAAAGTCAGGGGTAGTGGCTGAGGGGTCCTTTAGGGTTGGGTCAGGACCTCAGTCAACTTGGAGTAGAGCCACTGCTCCTCCATGTCGAGAGGGGCTAAGGTGGCTGGTGCATATGTTGTGGATGCTCCTTGATAAAGCCTCCATGGATAGGTGTTGCAGACATGTCTCACTGGGAAAAAGCCTCGGGACCCAGGACACACTGGAGGGACTATAGCTACGTCATAGTTGGGCCCACCAGACCGGTTCACTTTGGAGCGGTTTGGACGGCTTATGTTAATGATGGTAAGCATTTCTACTGCAGGTCAAGGCTCCTGAGGACCTTTTACATGAGCAGCTGACGTCACTCAAACTTTATGTTTTTAATAAAAAAAAACAAACAAAACTGAAATATACTTTTTCTTCCTGGGTCAATCTGAGTGATTCACAAAAAGATGTGTAATAATTCCAGGTCTGTCAGGCTTTGTCACGAGGGTCAGGCTGTTGTAAACAGTAAACTACTTTTGGTTTATCGTCAGTTTTGGCTTGGGACTTCCAAAAGAGCAGCAGGGTTGTCCTGCACACTTTCACTTCCCTGTCCGTCTATAGGAGTGGATCTTTCCGTCATTGTGGTTCTCTTTTTCCCATCAGGATTTTTTTAGTTTTTCTTTGCCAAAAAGGAGTGTTCAAGGACAAGGGAAGCTCTGGGACAATATCCATTTGCCTGTTTGTTGTTGGACCATCTGCTTCCACATACTTGACCCATGACTGTTTCTGATTTTCTAATGTTTAACAATCTAATGTCAACAATCTTGTGAAGTCCTCAGCGACTGTCGTTGTGATTTTGGTCTCTAAAACCTTAATCAAATAGTTGAGAGTCTATCGGACACAAATCCCTTTAAATTTCAAACATTACAACCTATATTTTGTCCTCATTGAGCATAGTGTACGTTCTAGTCACATCAGAGTGTTGTCGGCCCGGGTGAAGTTTATTTATTTCTCCATCAGATTGTGAAACTGGCTTCATGAAAGACTTTGATTGTGCGTCTGAGAAAAGCTGCCGGGTCCGAGCACAAAATCTAGCGGCATGAAGCAGATGACGAAAGAGATAAGTGCCGTTGTAGACTTTTAGAAATGCGCTCGCAAGTCCAGACAAAACGAAAATGTTTGTTACTTAAAGCTGTTTATAAAGAGCTCCTTGTTGGCTCGTCTCTGATCTAATCGAGGTCGTATCTGCTTCACTGGTGCTGGTTTTGTTGTGCTGTAGGTCTCACAACAGCTGCTTCCAAAACCGTAAAGAACAACTTAGAACAACACAACATTCACAGAGGATTGCATAATGTAGTGTTTGACTTATTATAAGTGAGTCAAAAACCATAAAATCTGCCCACAATCACATATCAAATAGAGGTGTCGACCTGGGTGAGAGAAAGAGCAGCGTCTGAAGGTAAGAGGAGCAGTGCTGGTGCTCAATGTGTGTATTTTGTTTAATGAATGAGAGAGTGAACGATTGTCTAACCCTGCAACAAGTTGGCTACTGTCCAGGCTTATAGTGCCTCTGAAGAAGAATTATACTATTATACTATACTATACTACATTTTACAATTTTCATCCTAATTATGTAATTTTGGGGGGGTAAAAAATTGTCTTCCTGTTCATAAATGATGGCATCACGCTGGGTAGCTGCACATTCAGTTTGTTAAATTCATGCCGACAATGTCATAAATTTGTTATTATTATATTTTTTTATGGGTAAACTTAAAAATATACTTATTTCACTAGTGTGATGTGATCGGTGCTTTATTTCCTGATATTTTCAACATATTTTCTTCACAAACTAATTTGTGTGAAACTGTCATTTCTATTTACAATATGCATTAATCTATCAAATTAAGTTAAAACTAATAAGTCATAAAAACCTGTCATACACTAACCTGGCTCACGCCAGATGGATCTGTGTTGAACTTCTATCTGAGTTCTCACAGTATCCATCTGGGACTTTACTCGCTGAAGGCGTTCGAGAAAAGGCGGGGCGTTTAGTGAAATACTTCGAGCTGATTGGGTGTGGGGCCTACCTTATTTGAGCTTAGCCAATCACAGCAACAAATCGTAATGGTGTATCCAATGTCCACGTAAGATAGAACAAGTACGTGTCACACATACTGCTCTTCTTTCAGAAAGAAATTACTCCGTATTTCTGCTGAAACTGCATCAAAAGCAGCAGAAACACAAACATCCACGGGAGCAGCCGTCTTTGTTTAGCTTGAATCAGACTCGGCTGCGGCACTGGGGAGCTAACGGCCCGTGTTAGCCCGCCCTGCTACAATGTGATTGGTTCAAAACCATGCTGCTGTGATGTGATTGGGCTGGTCATCGCTTGGTTCGGACTCTCAAACCAATCGAGCCAGACGAAGGCCAGATGGTTTATCTAGTGTTTGTGAATTCACAAATACCGCGAGATAAACCATCTGGCTGGCCAGGTCAGTCATACGCACTTTAACACCCAAAGTCACCCTCGACCCTTAACGAGAACAAGCCTGAGAAAATTAATGAATGAACAATCTTGTGAAGTCCTCAGATTATTGTGATTTTGGACTCTAAAATTGATATGGTCTGATTTTATCAAACCTAGAGTTCATTCATCAACTAATCATGAATGGGTTTTGATTTGTCTCCCTCAACTGAAATGTTTGGGATGTATTTTACTGTTTATTACATTGGCACAGTTATAGAAAAAATGGCTCTAGAACAATGACTATTCAACCTAGAGCCCTACTGAAACTGACCAAAATCAAGCTGTAAACAGTAACAACTACAGGTATATAGAATAAACTGGTATTGGCCGTAAATCTTAATCATGCTTACCCCTCATATTGGTTGATCTCTTTTCAATTTAATAATATTTAGCATGCAGAGTAGCCAAGTGGTTAGAGCTCTGGCTTCCCAATAAGGAGGTCGTGGGTTCGACTCCCGGGTCGGACCATATCAACATCTCACGATCTCTCTGGGTGGAGTTTGCATGTTCTCTCCGTGTCACCGTGGGTTTTCTCCGGGCACTCCGGTTTTCTCCCACCTCCAAAAACATGCATGTTTAGGTTAATTGGGCATCACTGTAAAGTTTCCCTGTGTGAATGAGAGAGTGAATGATTGTCTGTCTAACACCGGGCTCACACTGCCTCCAGATCCGGATCCGGATCCGTCTGGGTCCGGTCGTCACTCACACTGCCTCCAGAATATTGATGCGTATGTACGGACTCTGCTGGCCTCGCGAGTTCACGGGGATTCACGCTCAACTTGGGAGTTTCGGAGGAGTTTACGTGATCTCTGGCACATGGATATGTAAACAAGGAACACTTGCGTCGTGTTTTGGGCTTATTTCACGTCACTTCATTTTCTGTTGGATTTTTCGACGCATAATGGGTAAGTACGGGACGTTTATTTGCCTCCTGTGTGCTCAATAGTCGCGTATATGTCGAGCACTTTGCCGTATTTGTTGTAGTAGCAGAAACTTAATGTTTTTACTTTGAAAACCACCGGATTCACTTTACCCGCGAGCGCTTGGTTTTCTGTTTGTCGTGTCTTCTTTTCACAACTTTACCAAAAAGGGCTCCGGAGCGCTCCGGCAGTCCGGAAAAATTTCAATGAAACGGAAACGATCCGGACGTACGGAGCAGAGCTGCGCGGCTCGCCGGACCGGACGGATCGCGGTGTGAGAGCCTCTCATTACTTTTCAAGAAACGGAAAGCCTCCGTACTCCGGTCCGGCGTACACTGGATCCAGTGTGAGACCGGGGTAACCCTGCGACGAGTTGGCCACTGTCCAGGGTGTTCCCCGCCTAAGGCCCAAAGCTACTGGGATAGGCTCCAGTCACCCGCGACCCGTAACGGGATTAAGCAGTAGAAAATAAATGAATATATTTAGCATTTTCCAAAACTAAAAATGGCTTTCGATAACGGTTTCTGGGACTAAACTTGACCGACTTCTGCCATTTAACAAACAAAAGCAATCAAGTTTCTTCATCCAAAGTCTGTTTATACTGACAGAGAATTAATTGTAGAGCTCCCAATTAAAAAAAACACCTAAATATTTGAAAATATAATATGACATAGGAAACAATTAGCCCACAACACACAGAAAGAACATGCAAATTCCAAACAGAAAGAAACCCCCACATTTCCCAATCCAATTAAATGATTGTTGTTTTTGTGTCTCCAAGGCCTATTGTTTATATCGTTTTTAGTATTTTTATTCAAACTCGTGTCATTATCGTCCTGCCGTCTTTGCTGTTGGATCTGTTTTGAGTTTTGTGTGTCTTCTTTTTCCGTCATTTTCTCGGCAGGTCCCTGAACAAACGAAAGGCCTCCACAGTCAGAGGTCCCCGCGCAGAAAAACACCAGAAACACACACGAGCCTGAGTCAAACCAGATGCTCAGAGAGAGAGAGGGAGGGGGGAGAAGTGAGGAGAGAGAGAGGGAAGAGAGAGAGAGAGATAGAGAGAGAGGGAAGAGAGAGAGAGAGGGGGGGGGAGAAGAGAGAGAGCAGAGAGGGAAGAGAGAGAGAGAGGGAGAGAGAGAAGGAAGAGAGAGAGATAGAGAGAGAGAGAGGGGGAGAGAGAGAGAGAAGAGAGAGGGAGAGGGGGAGAGGAGAGAGGGGGGGGAAGAGAAGAGAGAGGGGAGAGAGAAAGAAGAGAGAGAGAAGGGGTGAGGGAGGGAGAGAAAGAAGGGAAGACATGTGAAGAGAGAAAGAAAGAGGATGAGAGAGAGAGGAGAGAAGAAACATGAAGGAAGAGAGAGAAAGGAGAGGGAAAAAGAAAGCGAGAGAAAGAGAAGATAGAGAGGGGGAAGAGAGAGAGGGAGAGAGAAGGAAGAGAGAGAGAAGAGATGTGAAGCAAGCGAGAGAGAGAGAGAAGGGGGAGAGAGAGAAGAGAAAGAGAGAAAAGAAAAGCGAGAGAGAAGAGAGGTGAAAGAAGAGAGGAGAGAGAAAAGAGAAGATATGATGGAAGAGAAAAGGGGGAGAAAGAGAAGAGGTAAGAAGGAAGAGAGAGGGATGGAGCTGAGAGAGAAGACAAAAGAAGAGAGAGAGGGGGAGACAGAGACAGAGAGGAGGAGAGAAACAGGGAAAGCGAAAGAGAGAGAAGACATGAAGGAAAGATAAGAGAGGGGGTAGGAGAGCGAGAGAATGTGGGATGAATGAAAGAGAGAGAGTGATGGAGAGAAGGGGTGGAGAAGAGAAGAGGGCGATGAAAAAACATAAGAGGAAAGAGAGAGAAAGAAACGAGAGAAGCAGAGAAAGAGAATGTGAAGAGAGAGAGAGACAAAGAGAGAGAAGAGAGAGAGAAGTAGGAGAAGAGAGGGAGATGGAGGGTGTGAAGACAGAGAGAGGGAGAGAGAGAGAAAGAGAGAGGGAGGAAAAGAGGAGAGAGAGGCAGAGAGAAAAAGAGAAAGAGAGAGAGGGAGGAGAAGAGAGACAAAGAGAGAGAATGAGAGAGGGAGAAGAGAGAGAGAAATGAGAGAGGGAGAGAGAGGAGAGAGGGAGAAGGGAGAGGAAGAGAGGGGCGGAGAGAAAGAGAAAGAAAAGGGAGAGAGAGCAAACAGAGAGAGAGAGAGAAAAAGAAAAAGGAGAGAGAGAAAAAGAAGGAGAGGGAGAGAGAGCAAGAAAGAGAGAAAAAGGAGAGAGAGAGTGGAGAGAGAGAAAGAGCGACACAAAAAGAAAGAGAGAAACAAAGAAAAGGAGAACGAGAGAGAAGGAGAGAGACACACACAGAGAGAGAGAGAGAGAGAGAGAGAGAGAGAATCTGAAATATGAGTGCTGGGGTCACAGTGGAAGCAGGATTACTTGTTTAATCCAGTCCACCTGCAGAGCCTGGTCCAGAGTCTCAGAGCTGAGCTGGATTTCAACATGTGTCCTCAGAAAACCACAGGACCAGGACCGAGCTCCATTAATCACTGATGTCATCATACCTGCGACTGTCAAAGGAACGAAATGTGACTGACTCATGACGTGTACGCAGAGCTAGTCCAGGTCCAGGTTTTCTATTGGGGCTGAAAATGTAAACTGTGTTGGCCAAGGGATGCACATTTTTAAAGCATAAGGTTATATTAGATCCATGCATTCAGTAATAAATGTAGATCTACTATTATGGAAGATCGTCCTGGTTCTGGAAGTAAAGGTCCCTAGTATAAAGTCCCATACGGAGAGAGGAGAGAGAGAGAGAGAAGGGAGAGAGAGAGATGGAGAGAGAAAGGGAGGGAGAGAAGAGAGAGAAAGAGAGGAGAGAGAAAAGGAGAGAGAAGGAGAGGGAGAGAGAAAGAGAAGGGCAGAGAGAAAAAGAGAGAAAGGAGAGGCGAGAGAGAGAGAGGGAGAGAGAGAGAGGGAGAAGGAGAAGAGAGAGAGACAAAGAGTGAAGGAAGAGAGAGGGGCAAGAGAGAGAAAGGTAGGAGAAGAGAGAGGGAGAGGAAAGATGGAAGGTGGGAGAGAGAGAGAGGGAAAGAGAGTGAGGGAGAAGGAGAGGAGAGAGACAGAGAGAAAGAGGGAAAGAAGAGAGAAGGGAGAGGAAGGATGGGGTAGAAGAGCGAGAGACGAGAGAGAAAGAAGAGAGAGGGAGAGGGAGAGAGAGAGAAAAAAGAGTGAAGGGAGTGAGAAGGGGAAGAGAGAGGAAGGGAGATGAAGGATGGAGGGGGAAGAGAGAGGAAGAAGGAGAAAGAGAGACAGGGAGAGAAGGGAGAAGAGAGGAGAGAGAGGGCAGAGAGAAGAGAGAGAGGGAGAGAGAAGGAGAGAGGAGTGGAGAAGAGAGAGGGAGAGGAAGGATGGAAGGGGAAGAGGAGAGAGAGTGAGGGAGAAGAGAGAGAGACAAAGAGAGGAGAAGAGGAAGAGAGAGAAGAGAAAAAAAAAAAAAAAAAAAAAAAAAAAAAAAAAAAAAAAAAAAAAAAAAAAAAAAGAAAGAGAGAGAGAAGAAGGATGGAGGGTGGGAAGAGAGAGAGAGAGCTAACAGTCCTACTAAGCTATGATCAAGATGTAGACTCCTGACAGTTTTCCCTGAGGCACTGAACAATGGGTCAAATGCAGATAATGACTTTCTCTCACAAAGGGGTTGAGTAAATACATCTTCACCTTAAACTTAACTTTGAAACTGCACATAGTTGCACTTTTTTTTTTTTTCTTTTTTCTCACAGACGTTAACACACTGACATGTGACGTTTGTTTGTACCTGTATGTTGGGGTTTTGCGAGCTCATGTCTGCGTTGGCGAGCTCGGGGAAGTTCCTAAGTCGAGTATGAAAGGCGCTGGATCCTCGTGGGGCTCGGGCTGCGGCAGGACGCCCGGGTGAGGCCAGCGCTGACGGGATAGGGCGAGGAGGAGGGGGAGACGGGAGGGTCTGAAGAAGGTTCTCCTCCATCAGCTCCTGCAGCGTGTGAGGACCGTCTGTGTGATCTGAGGACGACTGGGACAAAACATGAAAAGGTTAGTTACAGATTCAGTTTTTATGACACCGTACATGACAATTTAACAAAATAAATGTGTGCTAGCGATGGGACATATCACTGAAGAGCATGAATTTTGGATAGTGTGTTCCATAAATTCTGGTGTTGGGTTTGATCCTCATGTGTCTCTCTAAAGCTCTGTTTTGTAATTTTTGTGCAGTTAGGAAAAACTTAATTCCACTGTTATTTCTCAGTCAGAGGAAGTAAACAGCTTATTGTCGGTGTATTCTTATTGAGGTGAGTTTGTCACTTTGTCTTTTTGCTTCACAAAAATTTACCCAAAAATCACTGAATTATGATTGTTGCGTCTTAGACAATATCTGAATAAACACCTGACTTATTTCCTAAAACTAGAAATATCTTGAAAAGCCATGTTTGATGTAGCAAATTCAGTAAAAAAGTTGCTTTTTCTTGTAAGGTACCAAGATCAAGATATCAAGAAGTTCTGATATTTACTTATTTGGTGGAAAAACCTTGTGTTCACAAGAGAAAAGCTTTGAGCAACAAATCCCTTGATGAGTGTGGCTACGTAATTTGCAGAAACCACGACATTGATAAAGACATTGGTGTAATTTGTGTTAATTAATTGTCAACAAAGTGGAGAACGTAAACTGCACCTGTGCAGTATTATTTCTACAGAAGGTTATTGCATGAAGGACTACAGAGATATGATTACTTTCATAGGGCTGTATTTGTTTTGTTAGCAGTAGGGCTGCACAATATATCGAAAAAATATCAATATCGCGATATTGACACATGCAATATCCATATCGCAAGGATGTGCAATAATTGATTACATTTTTATGCATTATTCATCCGTTTTTAGCGCCGAGTGATTTGACTCCGTTCTCGTCTTCTCCTCTTAAGAACAACTCTTGCGATTTGTGTTGGTTTAAAACAAGACTGAAAACGCACAAAAACATAGTTGTGATAAAGCTGTGACCTGTCAGGCATAACGTGTGTAGGGGTACCGACTGCGGTTGCCAGATTTTCATGGTAACCAGCAACTAAGCCGTGGAAAAAATCGTCCTAAAACATGACCGCGCCTCAATAAAAATAAGTTAATAAAATGATTAAGCAATTACTAAGCCACAGAACGTGTGCGGTTTATACGCACATCGTTTTAATAGTGTAATAATATCACAGCATATCACAGAAATTTTCAATATCGTGCAGCCCTAGTTAGCAGTTAGCATTAGCAATCCCTGTCATTCCTCAATCAGAGTCATTTGCCGAAATTGAGCCAATCATGCTAGTATTTGACAATGTTTTCTTTACTTTAACTGCCAGAAACAGTTAAAATGTTCAGTCAGTTGTAACTTTAGATCACCAAACATGGGACAATAAAAAAATCTGTTAAGAAAGTTCAACAACGTTTATTTTTGATAAAGTCACATGAAATCTCGTACTTTCTACACTCATAAAAAACATTCAATTTAACACTAACAGTGAGCTCACAGTTTCACTGCTCCGAGGTGTTTCAGAAGTTTATAAACATTTTCACAAACATTAGGCTCATATTAGAGCTGGCCGGCAGGGCAATCTGGGATTACAATCACAATTTTATTCTCTTCTTGATCAATCTCGATTTTCAATTCGATTTTGTTTAACCTTTTCAAAACTCACCATCAAATAATTGACGATATTGTTTCGATTCAGGCTCTCGATTAATGGTCCAGCTCTAGCTCATATTTAACTTAAAATAACTTAAAACATTTAATAAATATGCTATATTTTACATTAATAAGTAAATGATAAATATAATATATTCTATGTTGTTTGTCCTTGTAGGTGTTGGGGAATGACCAACACAGAATCACAAGAAAACGTACATTTACCACGACACAATAACAGCGTCTTATGAGCACGATTTAGCCATTTTTTGCGCACTTATGTTACGCCGTACATTTAGCACGATACTGTATGAAAAAGCATTTGGTTGCAGCCACGTGGGGACATTTTCTTCAAGTGAAACAGGTAAGTTTAGGCTTCAAGTTACTAAAATGTGTCAGTTTAGGTCTGGGGCTTGGGGCAGGTTAAGATTAGAATCAGGATTTTGTTAATATTCATAAATAAGAACACGTCTTAACAACCACCATAGAAATGAACTGGGACACATACTATAATTACACAAAACAGTCGTGAACTCGTGTTAATCATACATCATTTACATGTTGCGTAATGTCGTAATAAATGTACGCTTTCTTGTGAGATCGGGCTCGAAGTACAAGCCCTTTTTGTTCCTATGTCCGTTAGAGGCTTGCTAATATTCCACAGAAATCACAAGTTATGAATTATCTAAAGAGTGCCAACTGGTACAAACCTATGAATCACATTAGGAGAGATCAGAGCAGTTAGAAGTCATTGTTGAGTTTTCTAACCAATTGTTTTGTATAGAAAGAAAGGGGAAACAGTGCAGAAGTTGCTGATGTGCAGCTTCTTATTGACGTAGCTCTAAATGTTTCTATAGGCACTTTACCTATAGAGAGAACAAATGAGCCTACTTATTATAATCCTGCAGTCTAGTAACGCTTAACATCTGTAAAATATCTTGATCTCTACATGAAAGCTACAAAACTCCTCTTTCTGTACTTTTGTTGTTCCCAAACGTTCAGTTAAATTTTACAGTAAGTGAGCGGCTCTGGGCTCAAGGTAAAGAAAATACGGCGAGGCGATTATGTCTAAGTGTGTGGGAACTGGGTCAACAACAGAACAGTCGACTGCAAATAAGATCTGAGAAAGGACTCGTTTCTGTAAAAGCTAAAATTGGTCTCTTTTGCAGACTTGGAGCAGCTGGAGACACTCGGAGGTTAAGTGTAGGTCTGGGACAAAGCGGTGTAGTTCAGTAAACGGAGAAGACCATTTCACTTGTTTGGACACTTGAGAGAAGATTGAAATATTAAACTTCAAGCTAAATTGTTGAATGTTTTGTGAAATGTCTGCTTATGTGTTCTTCAAGTCTTCCAACAAACTAAGTGTGCAGAGAAGGTCCAGCTACTGTAAGTACTTCTGAAAATGATGATGATAATTGGTTACTGTAAGACAATCTGTCTGAGAGTCTAACCTCCATAAGCACTTTCTATGGCACATTCACAATACAAACTGAACCGAACTTGGCTCGATTGGGAACAAAGTTGCAAGATTGTTTCTTTCTCTAAACTGGCTTGGTTTGCGTTCACGATACCTTTTTGCAAATCGAACCAGCGCAGTAGAGACACATCTGCCTTTGGTCTGTGGAGGCGCTGTGGGGCAGAAACACTTACCGCAAACAGCAAAGAAGACACCCGAATATGGCTACATCCAAAACAAACACGCTGCTGGACTTTATATTTGAGTTTTTATGGATTATCCCACAACTTCTCTCACATGAACGGACCAGTGTGAGTGACAGACCAAGTGTCAGAGCAAAGACAATGGGACTTTCACTTCAGAAGATGAGAAAGAAGGCTAGGCATTTATTCCAAATGCCAAGAAGTAACAAAAACGGTAACCAGAAAGTATCTGCCACTTACTAAATATTGGATGAAGATAGAACATTTTCCCCACAGTAATGTGAGCTGTAATGTTACTTTCTGTTGTTGGTTTCTTTTATTATTTTTGTAAATAACGTGAGAAAATTATTAAATACAGTCGTGTGATCTAATCATAACCGAATCATCCCTCGTCCTTCTTCCTGTTACTTTCATGTGTTTTTGTGTATTTTTGTCTCGTTATTGATCTCACACATGCTGTTTGTTTGATTCTGAGCCTCACGTGCGTCTCACGTGGATCACGTCACTGTCATTCCTTTTGTTCGTTCTCGGTCCGTTTGCGTTCACAAAAAAACAACCGCTCCAGAGCTTGATTCAACCGAGAGACTGACCTCTCCAACCGAACCAGATTTTGGACCGGATCAGAGTTTGTTTGCGCGTTCATAGTTACTCAATCAATCGGACTATCCAGGCAAACGAATCCTGATCTGAATCAACAGTGTATTGTGAAAGCTCAGTTTATAGTTGATGTATCGGCGAGGTTAACGAGGTCCGTGTGGCAGAGTTACGTAATTTCGTAAGTTCTGTCTGCACAAACCAGGTTGTCTGTGCTGGCGTTTGGGAAAAATTATGACTACACGGACTCTCTACAAGCTGAAACTATACATACTGCAGCGTCTGCTCTGCTCTAGTCCGTGCGTCTCATTTTCGTGGTGACTTCACGTGTGGGAGGCATAAACCAAGCTCAAGTCTTGCACCAAACTCGCACTCAGTGAACGGCAGGTTAATAGCTTTCCTTGATTCACACTGCCCCGTTGGACGCTCAGAGCAGCTGGTCATGTTGAGTTGCACATAAAAATCTTTGACTCAGTCCTATTATCGCTCACACTCCAGATACCGAGCTCATTACAGACTCTGGAGCTGCTCTAAATTTAAACCTGCAAACGTCTTGAGACACAATTGCTGCTCAGACACGCAGTCATCACACGCAGTCTATAAATGAACCCAGAATCCAACACACAGAGAGTTGTGAGTCTGAATGTGAGAGTGGAGCAATGGAGGAAAAGGTGACAAAGTGGTGCATCACGTTTAAAATACAAAATGTGATGTTTTGTTGTTTGTGAAGGAGGTTATAGGACTTCAAAAATGTCAGCCTTTGGAATATGACACATTTTTAGACCTAAAACTTTATAAATCAGGTTCAGTATTAGATATTACATAACAAATCCTTCTGTAAAAATCTTCAAAACCACTGGTGTGTGTGGAGCAATTCAAATTAGTTTAGTCATTGATGAATGCCAACAGAAGCATTAGAAAATCAGAGACAGTCATTATTCAGAAATACAGACAAGTGGATAAGTGTCCACCCAAAAAAAACCAAAGCATAAAACCACCAAATATTTTGGTTGAAGCCATGAGGCGACATTCTCTTTGGGTTTAATGGGTATGTTTAGAATTGGGGTTTGGGGTATGTTCAGATTTACTCATCAAACCCAAAGAAAATATTGTCACATGGCTTCAACCAAAATTCACGGTTCTTTTACGTTTTGGCTTTTCGTAACATATTGACATTTTCTCTGGAGACTGGGCTGGAAAAAAACAGCCTTTAAAACTGTAATACAGCAGAAACATGTAAACCAGGGGTTAAAACAAAAAAATGTAAAATTTTCCAGTTAAAAATTCATTTGCATTTTAATCTAATAATACAATGACATATATGTTTTAAGGAAATAGGTCTGATCTTAGTGATAATACATTTACAGCTAAGGTATGAGAATTGAGATCGATGTAATTTTGAGTTTAGATGAGAAATGTATATAGGATAAACTCTTGCATAAAAGGGGTGTTCTTCCCTGGAAACTTTTGCTGAAAACAGAAGTAATTTCCTGCATTTTGGTGGATTTTAGAGGAATTTCTTCTGCTTTTTACAGGTGCAGTTCTTGGGCCATGGTATATGATTGTTACTATTATTACCTTATCGGATTTGGACAAAGAATACACTTTTTAATGTGAATAAATCGACAGAGCGCCCCTGGCTGGCCATGTTAGCTACAGTAGACACTTATAAGAAAACATCACTAATGAAAATGTCCTATTTATATTTTTTAATTGACTGAAATCTGTGACTGAGAACTTTAAGCCCTGATGTAAACATAAGTCACCAGAAAGAGAATGAATGAGCACAATTCCAAATGAAAGTGAAAATTTTGTACATAAGCTACAGAGATATCAGTTCACATGTTCAAAAAGAAGTGGGAAGAAGTATAACCTTTTGTTACATATTGTTACGGTCTGTACATTACCAGGAGAAAAAAAGGAGCATATACTAACATTTTTTATTAATATAATTTCTTTATACAGGTATTTCTTCTTAAATGTCATGGAGGAACTTTGCTTCAACTCTAGGCTCAGGTTATAATCTTGGTTTCAAAAACATTATGCATATAACATACAAGTTTTAATTGATCCTCTTTTAAGACAAGCCACTAAACTATGAAACTTTACCACTTTACATCCAGCCACTTCCTGTTCCCCTCCACAAACCCTCCGCCGGTGTCAGACTTTTCCCAGAACTATAATTTGCCTGGCACTGAACCTCCACGGCTGGTTTTGCGTGTCACGGTTGAAATATTCTTGTAGTTTGAGCTGTGGACAGTTACACACGGACAGTTAGCGCCGCGCGGGCACGAGATCGCCTTTCTTCATTAAAACAAAAGAATCTGACTTACACGCCGTCCACTCACGTAAAACACATTCTGAGGCCGAGATTATGGGTTCGGTTACGCCTCCTTCGCCTCATCGAAATGTGAGAGCTGTATCTGCCTGCTTTAATACAAACTGCACTGTAAAAAAAACTGTTTATATTTATGACACAACTAAATCCAAATGAGAGAAAACAACTTATAGTACATTTGAAGTTTAAGTTCGTAAAAAGATGAAAAAAAAAAATAATATAGCCTACATCAATGAGTCATAGCCTCAGCCTAATAATCAATAGACATATTGTTGCCATGGTAACTTGTTGTACTAAAGAACTCATCCAAAATTGGTTAACAATAAATTTCGAGCAATAAACATTAAAAAACAGCGAGAAAAACACTGTCTCAAGCTTCAGGAGACAGACGTCTGTCAGACCGGTTCAGACCTGATCCAAACAGCTGCTCTTGTCCCGTTTTGTTGTTTTGATCAAAGAAGTTTCCCCAGCTAACTGGATTCTTTCTGCATGGAGTATGTGCAGTAGAGGGGAAAGTGGCGTCGACCGAAAATCCCTCTACATTTCCATTATTTAAAATATAATAAACATTTGGTTATCTGTCAGTTGTAGCCTTAGGAAAGAAAAAATGAGCCAAAAATAGTCTGTTTATAAAGCCATGTGTAATCGAGTACTTTTCAGAGTCCTAAAAAATAATAATGTCACTTAACCTTGATGTTTCTCGGTTGTTCGAGTTATTACCCCAACACAGTCTCACTGAAATGCGCATACCATTATACCATCATGAGCATGTTTCTACCCCTTTTAGTTATTATTATAGAGGGAGTAAATGGTAAATGGTCTCTATTTATATAGCGCTTTTCCACCTTACAAGGCACTCAAGCGCTTTACAGTCATGGATCCACTCACCCAGTGTACGCAGACACTGAGGCATGTGAGTTAAGTGTCTTGACCCAGGACACAACAACAATCCACTCCTGTCGTCCCACTGTGGCTCCTGGTGTTCCAGCGGTCTCCCATCCAAGTACTAACCAGGCCTAACTTGCTTAGCTTCTGAGATCTGACGGGATCACGCTCTGACAAACAGGTATTGTTCGACGTCACTTTCCGCTTTACTCTCATGTCGCCTGCAGAAAGAGACTCTTGTCTATCTATTTACATGGGGAAACTTCTTCGATAAAAACAACAAAACGGAACAAGAGCAGCTGTTTGGATCAGGTCTGAACCGGTCTGACAGACGTCTGGCTCCTGAAGCTTGAGACAGCGTTTTTGTTTTTTTTCACTCATCTGTATTGGAGTTGTAAAGACAAATTTCATTCACAAATGTTGATTTAGCAGCATAACTTTTGTTTTCCCACAGCGATAAACTCTTGTTGCTGACAAAAGCGCTGGTTAGTGTTGCTGCTACAGCTTGTGTCAATCAGCTGCGTTTTTTTCTGCTAACCTGTTGCGTGCGCATCTCTCGTGTTGATAAACAAAGTATCCAACTAGATGTAAACATTCTCCAACTATAAGCCATTTGTCATCATATTTCAACTTTCATAAATCTGAAAATGTCTTTAAAAAGTCTTTAAAGGGACCTGTTGCTTTTTTTATGTATTTAGGAAAAAACAATAATATATATGTCGATCAGTAATGTAAAACATAAAGTTGAGGTAAAACAGCTTAGAAATAGAAAAAGGTCCATTTACTTCCTGTGCAAAACTGCAGAACTGATAAGCCTCGCCTCTTTATTATAAGATTTTAATGTAACAAGCAGCAGAAATGTGTAAATGTGTAAAGATTAGTCAAACATGCAGGAATCATTCTTAACAAAACTTTGAGGAAGCTAGAGTTGAAAAAAGCAGTTGTACCAAGGTTGTAATAAATATTTTACATGAATAGGTCTCATTTAAATATATTAGAAATAAAAATCTTTTGACTAATCAATTTAAAACTAGACCAAAAACTAAACCTATACATCTTGACTTGAAAACATGATTCCTGCTTCAAAACCCAAGCTGCTTTCACCAGTAACGACGCACATTTTTGCAGTGTAACGAGAACTGCAAATGCAAACTGGCTGAAGAATTTGACGCCCTCCTCGAAATGTGGCATCGGCCTCCAGCTCGGCTCTCCCGGGACGCGCAGAAAGAGCCGACTGTCCGGGCAGATTATTTGGTTAACGCTGGCTGTCCGTCCCGCTGTCAGCTCCCGGTGAATTACCCCAAAACCAGGCCAAGCAGCCCCTCGACATGTGTGTACGTCTGTGTCCGCAGTTTGGATAAGCCAAGTGTCTGTTTGTGTGTAAAAAGACATGTTCATTTGGAGAAGCTTGGATTTCAAGGCTTCTACAGAGCGACTGGGAGCGCTGCACTTGGCTTAGGAAAACACAGCGAGGCCACAGCGAGGCAAAGACCTGAGCTTTTACACACACAGGACATAAAGAGGGAGTTATCATGTGTATAAGCCCATCATTGTCACTGGATTTGACAAGTATAGAGGGAAATTAGAAGAAAAATACTTTAAGGTGCAAATACTCTTCATCAAAATATATGTTCTGATATAGAGTGAGAACAGTAAAAGACAATGGGCCTCATTCATGACATGTTCTTATGGACAATTTTGGCATTCACAAAATTTGTTCTGAACAGAAAATGTTCATCTGTAACAACAAATCCTAAGAACACTGAGGAGCACTTGTAAGAATGTGAATCACTTACATTGACACCAGGAAGAAAAAGTATAATTCAGGTAAATTTTCTTATTTGTTTATTTAAGAAAGCCTGTGTAATGTGTGAGAGACGTCAGCTGCTCATGTAACAGACCCTCTGGAACCTGGACCTGCAGTGAAAACGCTCACCATCATTAACATAAGTGGCCCAAAACCGCTCCAAAGTGAACCGGTCTTAATGACCCAGGCTAATGGAAATGTGACCTCCACAGAACTAATAAGATAAGGTAATGTTTATTAAGGATAATGTACAATTACATTAAGCACAATGGCAGAGATGCTTGTACCAGATTCTAGCTTACAGCTAATTTCCATCTGTAGCCCTGGGGAGAGGAGAGGGGAGGCACATTGGACATGTTTTTAGTTGTAGGAGGAAACCGGAGTACCGGAGGAAACCTACGCAGACACAGGAGAACATGCAAACTCCACATAGAAAGGCCCCGGGCGGCCGGGAGTCGAACCCGGGACCTTCTTGCTATGAGGCCAGAACGCTAACCGCTGCGCCCAATGCTGGATGCACACAGACTGTGAGGCGGGTTCGGTTCAGACACGTGCAGGTTTCTTGCAAAGTGTGTGTTACACCTAAGATGTCAACTGCGGTCCGGTTTCGTCCAAAGCCACGTGGATTCACGTAGATTCCCACGAGAACGCTCGTATAATGAATTGAAAGCGGAACCAGACCGCTGTGGTCTCTGGGAAAGATAGACTTTATTTCCACAGACCCGCGCGGCTTCCGCAATCACATCTGCACTCTTCGGATGTCAGTGTACCGCAATGGTTTTATGCACTTTAAGTTCTGTGGGACCCGCACCAAACTCGCATTCAGTGTACATCCAGTGTAAAGCCTTTTGGAGAAGCGCTGTGTTCGGCCCATATTTACCATATAAGGAAGTAGCTTCCTTAACGCATTATTCATTTTATAATAACCATTCGTAGCTGGAGTTTGGTGAATTTGGCATAAATGCTGTTAAGAAGGAGTTTGTCTTCTCATGAACACGTCGTGAATCTGACGTAGAGTTTTCTCAGCAACTTCTTAAGGTGGAAGTTTTGCACAATTTTTAAGAACACTTTCATGAATGAAGCCCATTGTCAATAGATTATAGGTTATGAATCCAAGGATTTCTGAGCTAAGACCAATGGGCATCATTCAGGAAAGCTTTCCCAAAATGAAAATGGGTGGTTTTTTAAATTGTGAACATTATGTTTTAAATAGCTTTGTTACTGTAAAAGGCCATTTCTTTGGTAAATTTAGTGCAAACTGAACAAATGAGCATGAATACACAGTAGCAGAGTGGTTAGCGCTCTCTCCTAATAAAAAGATTAACGATTCGACTCCAAGGTAAAGCCAAATCAACATCTCACAATCTCTCAGGGTGAAGTTTGCATGTTCTCCCCGTGTCACCGTGGGTTTTCTCCAGGTACAAACATGTTTGTACCGCTCAGCCACCGTGCCGTAGCTGAGCGGTTAGCGCTCTTGCCTCACAGCAAGAAGGTCGCAGGTTCGATTCCCGCACGGGCCGGGCCTTTCTGTGTGGAGTTTGCATGTTTCTCCTCGTGTCTGGGTGGGTTTCCTCGGGCACTCCGGTTCCCTCACAACCAATAACATGCATGTTAGGTATATCCTCCAGCTACGGTAGTCCTGACCAAGCCTAGCAACAACATCTGGAGATGGGTCCCGAGCGCTGCACTGCAGCGATCACTGCTCCTGAAGAGATGCCCCACAGGCATTGAAGGATGGGTCAAATGCAGAGGACAAATTTCCCTACGGGACAATAAAGTATACCTTAAACCTTAATGTTTAGGTTAATTGGGCTTTAGTGTAGTAGTGATCCTGATTATACATGATGAACTCTCACTAGGACGTTGCCTGGCATGGGTTGTGCACTTAAAATGACCATAATGAGTCATACTGTAAGGAATATCTTTCTAATGAAATGCTGACATCAGAAAATTCTAAAAAGCTGATGCAGTTATATTGAATGAACCCACAACTTATTAATCCATTGTTACCGGTGATATTTTTGCAGTGCAGTGAGCGATTTGAACCACAACCCTCGTCTTACTAAAACACCCAGACCACTCATTATCAGTTCATCGGTTCAGATTCATATAAAATGCAAATCCAGCAGCAGTATTTCCTGCGACTCGTGCGTCATCACAGCCTCACGTTCGGGGCCAGAGTTTGGTCGGATTCTTGTGCAAACATACAGAGCTTGTGCACGTGCTGGATCTGAAAACATTTTAGCTTGTGTAAGGGTTTTGTGAAGTCTCCAGGACAGACCACAACTGCTTTGCGTTGTCTTTCTGCGGTTCACCAGAGGATTAATGAGGAAACTGGTATTTGTTTAGATGGATTTCTAATGTTTATAAGGTCGGTCTTGTCTAGTCTAGTCTTGTATTCTCTTTTAGTCCAGTTCTAGTGGGATTAGCTTTGGGTTTAGTCTCATTTTGTCCTAATTTCCAGTGTTTAGACATTCTAAAGGGGATTTATAATGAAAGTAAAAGGCATTTTATTTTTCCTCAAGATCCAAATGCAGCGCTCTGATTGTTCGTGCTTCAGTGGTCACCTCCAGTCTCATTTTGTCATCTGTAAAAATGTGTTTTTAAGGTTTAATTGCAGACAAATAATAATGTACGTGGATATTACCTTGTGCTGAAGGATTTGGGAGAGTTAGGAAGTAGTTGGACTTTGCTTGAGGTTTTGTGGTGTGAAAATCAGCTACCGCACTTTAAATATATGGTTATGCATAAAAAAAATTGCATAGGCTCTGCATAAACACTGAAGCTACAAACAAGATTGATTGGCTGGTGTTTGCTTTGACACTTCAGTTGTCCTGCAGACACACACACACTGGGAGAAACACAACACAACAGAAAGGAGGAAATTTACAGCTTTATTTGCTTTAACTCATCGCAGTTGTTAAAGTGGCACTGTGTAACTTTCTGAAGCTGAAAAGTCAACTGCTCAAGCCAATAAAATAAAAGATAAAATCATTCTTTAGAACTTTTTTCTGCTGTGGGTCAAAATTATTTTATTTTTTCTCGAAGGGCCAATATAAATGATTTTGCATTTGTTAAGGGTCAAATCTAATTTTATGTTGCTTCTAAAAAGTTTATTTGAAATAAGACAGTGATCAAATTGTACTTTAAGAGCATCTTTTGCCAGAATAAAACAGCTTTGGGTACTAAATCTTTTTAACTTAAAAAGTATCAGATAACTCTCGGGCACCAAATTAAACCCTTTGGACGACCAAGTCTAAACCAGGTCCCACTGGTTTAGATCATTCTTTTGGGGATAAAAACATAGGAGGCCCTCTTCTATGGCAATATTCATTTTGTGACCATGGAAGTTTAAAGAAAGGCATTTTTATTGTTATTTAGTGTCACAAAGACATCAAAACAGAAAAACTTTATATAAGCAATATATGAAAATCAACTTTTTGAAGTTTTTAATCCTATTGTAAAGTTGCTTCCTCACCAAAAATGCTGCCTAAGTTTTGTTTGTAAGATATCTTTTGTTCTCCCAAAATCACTGTTCTGAATGTCCCAGATCTGTGATGTCATAGATATTCTGCTCTGTTTTTAAGTCTGTAAATCATCCAGACTTTGGAGCATTTCCTGCAAGATTGGTTTGATTGCATATCCTCTGTAATTTTCTTTGGAGTGAGAAATGAGCTTAACTCAATTTTTGATGTAGAAAAACCCACACAACCCTTATGTGACTTTACTAGACTTTTTTATTAGTTCTGGTGCGTGAGATTCCAAAGTGGAGGTGCTTCGGAGCAGGTTTGAAGGAAAAAAACAAAACAAAAAATGCATAATATGTGTCCTTTAAAGCTGCACTGCACAACTTTTTGGCCAAAATAAACTTGAATAAATGCATAATTTTGTAATTTTGATGCCTTTTGTTACACTAAATAATTATTAAAAATCTGTGTGTTTACTTTAAGTGGGCTTGCATGGCCATAAAATAGTCTATTATTTGGGTTGGAGGAGCCCAAACACGTCTGTTTCCGCGGAAAAGCGGTTCTTTAGACTGATCCTTAGACTGATTTTTTTTTTCATGTTAATCTCAATCGTTCTTGGTCATGTCGTGAAAATTGTGCGTATTTTTGGAGTGAACATATGAATCCACAAAGCTGCAAAAAAACGCAAAAATAAAGACGAAGAAACAGGCAGCGATGGTAAGTGTGGGAAGAGAAAACACAAGTTCTCTTCATCTCCATTCAGAAAGTCCAAGTATAGTTTATCTTTCCAGTTTTACTGTGTAATGACTTTTCACCTTCAGAAAGCACCTATAAGTTCATTCATTCATTCATTCATTTCTACCGCTTAATCCCGTTAGGGGTCGCGGGTGACTGGAGCCTATCCCAGTAACTTTGGGCCTTAGGCGGGGGAACACCCTGGCCAACTTGCCGCAGGGTTAGACAGACAAACATTCACTCTCTCATTCACTCACTAAGGGAAATTTACAGTGATGCCCAATTAACCTAAAAATGCTTGTTTTTGGAGGTGGGAGGAAACCGGAGTACCCGGAGAAAACCCACGGTGACACGGGGAGAACATGTAAACTCTACCCAGAGAGATCATGAGATGTTGATATGGTTCAACCCGGGAGTCGAACCCACGACCTCCTTTATTGGGAAGCCAGAGCTCTAACCGCTTGGCTACAGTGCACCCCACCTTTAAGTGTTTGGTCTAAAACTTACACGGTGTACTTTTAATATTGTGATTCGACATCGATGTACCATGCAGCCCATGTCAATGTAGATTTTCATTTCTATTTTCTAATGAGCAGGCTACAGACATTTCAAAGATATCGAAACATATCATATATCGAGTTATATACAGTATAGAGAGAGAGGGAGATTCACATGGCCATATCACTCAGTCCTATATTAAATCTATATCTGCTTTGAATCCTGGGAAAACCTCTATTAAAATCCAGTTTGGTTCTGCTTCAGAAACATGACAGATCTGTTTACTTGTGCAGCTAAAATTATCTGCTCAGTTACAAAAACATTCTTCTCGTTTCCAGCCTCTCTGTGTGAACGGACAAAACTGTAGTTAAAATAAACTTTAGAGAAGCATTTCAGAGCGTAAAACATATCTCCAGCTCTGTCCAAAAAGAACAAATTATCCAAGTCAAATTGGTCGAATAAATAATAACATAAACAATACAAAAATAGTCAAGTCCTTTGAGCTGATGCTGAAATACTGTTTAGTGCTTTCTTCTCACATAATTACACTATAAACTGTGTCGTGGTCTTTTTCTGCTCTGGTGTTGACTTTGGAAAGCTTCTATCTAAACCATCTGAGCTGCAGAAAGATGCAAAAGAAAGTTGTATGGCTCAGAATCAAATCAATATTGACTTTAAGCTTAATGCATATTTTATAAACTCACTATTTGGACTGGACTGTTTTTTATTGCGCGTGATGTTAATGAGTCTGATACTGATTTTGTGGTTCATTTTAACATCCAAAGTCTCCACGATCTCGCTCACAAAGTCTTGAGAATCCAATTTCTATGGTTAAAGAGGCCACTGTGAGTCTCGGCCAATCACAACGCAGCATTGTGGCAAACTGAAACAAACATGGACTTTTGCCTTTTTCGGTAGAATCACAAATGGTTTTGAGTTTTGAATAAACTTGGACACAGAGAGACAAGTCCAAGTCAAAGAAAGACAAGTCCCAAGTAGGCCTGGGCAATTAATCGAATTAATTCGATTAATTCGGAACTTTGAAAAAATCGTCGATGTGAAAAATGGCCAAATCGTAAAATCGAGCTCAGTCCGCTGTGATAGAGCTGCGCGCCCTGGACACTGTCAGCAGCTTTACAGAGCTCTCCCCTCGACTCTCTCAAAGAACAGACGAACAGAAACCTTGCGCCTGTTTAGCGGACCTTTTTAAGTTACGAGTTTGTCATTTCTCCGCGGGTGAGTCGGCCGCTTTCAGCCTCAGACTCGCGGTAAATTTCTAGAAAAGTCCCGCGCAAAATCTAGCGTCTTTTTGATTTGTCTTTGCTGTTCCACGAGCTGCTCCGTGTGCTTTTTGTAAGGTTTTCTCTGATAAAGTTAAAAGCACAGCGTCTCTCTCCCATGCCTCTCTCCAAAGCAGCAGCCAGCAGGCCCCGCCCCTTTCCCCTCCGTGTGTGAGTAACCATGGCGACGCAGTTTGAGTGACAGGAGTGAGAGGTGAACACTCGCAAACTTAAAACTTTTAGATATGAAACAACAAAATTATAATGATGATCTCAACAGGGCCTAGTACAAATGCTAATAACAGTATGAATTAGATGCAGCAGCAAACACTTATTAGTTTTAATCTGACATAAAACAAGTTAATCTCATGGGCTCATTCTTTATAGATGCTTTAAAATATTATGAGCTCATAATAAAAAGCAGCAGTCCTCGATGACATCGAATAAAATCGATTAAAATCGAAATCGTCCAAAGTGGTCCAAAAAATCGAGATTTTATTTTTTGGCCATATCGCCCAGCCCTAGTCCCAAGTCAAAGAAACAAGTCCCAAGTCAAAGAGAATCAAGTCAAAGTCAAAGAAAGACAATTTCGAGTCAAGTCCAGAGTCAAAGAGAGACAAGTCTGAGTCAAGTCCCAAGTCAAAGAGAGACAAGTCCGAGTCAAGTCCAAGTTAAAGGAACCGTATAAGATGCACAACTAGTAGTTTTAAAAAGGTATAACAATCACAAATGAACTTGGGTTGCCAGATTGTGAAATGGCCCATACATTGAAGATAGGAAGCTATTGACCAATCAGGAAAAAGACTGGCTATGAAGCATGGGTAATAGCCAGAAAATCACTTACCCAGACACCTGACTCTTTGTCATGGTTTGTTCCCAAATATGGCTTTTTAACACATTGTGGGATGAGCCTAATGGGAACTGTGTGGAAACAAGTGCATGGGTCTATCACAGACAGTTGTGTCTGTGTCATGGTGCAACATCAGTTTAAAACTAAACATGTTCCTGACCAAGAAAACCAAACTGGCAACCCAAATGAGAGAGTCATGTGAGTCTCATTCTGCTTTCTGATTGGATAATAAATGTAAACAACAACAAAGGGACATCATGTCCATTGCTTTTTAAGTAAGAATAACTCAGAATTACATTGATTTTCAGTAAATATAATAGCATATTTGGACTTGCTGACCTTGTATCTTTGGACACATATAATTCATGTTTATGAAATCTAACATCAGAATCTTACATACGGTTCCTTTAAAGAGAGACAAGTCCAAGTCAAGTCCTAAGTCATAGAGAGTCAAGTCCAAGTCAAAGGAGACAAGTCCAAGTCAAAGAGAGACAAGTCCAAGTCAAGTCCAAGTCAAAGAGAGACAAGTCCAAGTCAAAGAGAGACAAGTCCGAGTCAAGTCCCAAGTCAAAGAAAGAGTAGTTCGAGTCTAGTCCAAAGTCAAAGAGAGACAAGTTCAAGTCTAGTCCCAAATCAAAAGGAGACAAGAGTCAAGTCCTAAGTCAGTTCTCCACAAGTCTTTGTCACATTACTGAAAACAACTTGCATTTGCATCAGTTTGTTCATGTTAAACTACAAAGTTTCTTTTTTGAAGAGAAGCATCAAGTTGTGTGAAGTCACAAAGCTTCCAGTCCAAGTCCAGTCCCAACTCTAAGTCGATTTTATCAAGTCAAGTGTCATCAAAATAATGGTTTAAGTCCCACTCAAGTCCACACCTCTAATTAATTCATACAATCTAAATAAAATAATTAGTCTATTAATACAAATTGCTCAGCTAACACTCCATTGACTGGTTAATTGACTAAACAACTAAAGATCTACTCACAGTTTTAACAACACGAACATGCTGTACTTTGAATTCTCTCCAGATCCATCCTCTTCTCACATTTCTTCTCTTAATGAAATGAGCGGTGTTTCCCTGCTGCCTCACCTGTGTAACCTAATGGACCGAGAATGTGGAGTCGTTATGAAGTGGATGTGAACTAACGAGGCATTTTTGAGGCTCTGCAGCAGAACAAAGAGCAGCTGTGGACACCTGGGTTTTAACCCAAAGACTATGAAACACTCACTGGTGCCACTTAATTAGAAGAGGAAACATATGGTTTTTCAGCTGTTTGGGGCCACTGAGAAAGAGTCAAGACCAGCAGAGTGAAAGAGCCAGTTTGTGTGGTCTCATTGTGAATGTGCTGTACGTTTGAATTATACAGTTTTAGAGTGACTAAGATGAATGTTTCTCAAACTTTGGCTGCCTCTGGAGATACTTGAAGCTGCTGTTTGATTATTTGTTTTATAAGGACAAATCTATTCATGTTTTAGTCCTCTTTTGGGCTCAGGAATGCATTCTTTTACGGCTGTCTGTAGCTATGACTAGAGATGCTCCGATCCGATACTGGAATCGAATATCGGTGCCGATACAGGAAATTTTGCTGGATCGAGTATCGGCTCCATGATATCGGTTCAGTCGATATCCTAGTTGTGTTTAATTGGACATAATGAGTCTGATTTATGTCTGATGTTGAGTTCAGAATGCCTCATAGATGTTTGACATTTTATTCTTTCTCTCTCTCTCTCTCTCCTCTCTCTCTCTTTCTTCTCTCTTTCTCTATTCTCTTCTCTCTACTTCTCTGTCTTCTCTTCTTTCTTCTTTCTTCTCTCTCTCTCTTGCTCTCCTCTCTTTCTCTCTCTTCTCTTTCTTTCTTCTCTCTATCTCTGTCTTCTTTCTCTCTCTTTCTCTTCACGCTCTCTCTCTTTCTCTCTCTTTCATCTCTCTATCTTTCTTCTCTTCTCTCTCTCATTCTCTCTCTCTCTCTTCTCGCTCTCTCCTCTCTCTCTCTTTCTTCTAATTCTTCTTCTCTCTACTACTCTGTCTTCTCTTCTTTCTTTCTCTCTCTTCTCTTTCTTCTCTCTATCTCTGTCTTCTTTCTCTCTCTTTCTTCTCTCTTTCTCTCCTCGCGCTCTCTCTCTTTCTCTCTCTTCTCATGCTCTCTATCTCTCTTTCTCTCTCTCTCTCTCCTCTCATTCTCTCTCTTCTTCTCTTCTCTTTTTCTCTCTCCTCTCTTTCTCTTTTTCTCTCTCTTTTTCTCTCTCTTCTTCTTTCTTTCTCTCTCCTCTTCTCTCCCTCTCTTTCTCTTTCTCTCTTCTCTCTCTTTCTCTCTCTCTTCTCTTTCTTCTCTCTATCTCTTTCTTCTTTCTCTCTCTTTCTTCTCTCTTTCTCTCCTCACGCTCTCTCTCTTTCTCTCTCTTCTCATGCTCTCTTTCTTCTCTTCTCTCTTTCTCTCTCCTCTTTCTCTTCTCTTCTCTCTCTCTCTTTCTTCTTCTCTCTCTTCTTTTCTCTCTCTCTCGTTTTCTCTCTCTCTTCTCTCTCTTTTCTTCTCTTCTCTCTCTCTCTTTCTCTCTCTTCTTAAGTTGTTCAGTTTTGTCTCGCGGTGTAAATAACACTATATGATCAAAAGTCTTATGTTTTGAAAAGGAAAAAAGAGGTATTCCAGTCGATATTTCAGTATCGGTTGATATCGGGTATCGGCAGATGCTTAACTCTAAGTATCGGGATCGGTATCGGAACTGAAAAGCTGGATCGGTGCATCCCTAGCTATGACTTATTGTTTTAGACCTGATTTAGTCTCATTTAGATCTCTAGTTTATGGCTGGTAGTCTAAAGTTTGATCCAAACATTATCATAAATGATACTCAGTGTGAAAGGTTTGAGAACCACTGACTAAGACAAAAGGATAAATATGATGCATTAATTCCAGTGTTGGGGGGAAAAGTAATTAGTTCCACAACTTAGTTACTGCCCCAAGAAACTAACTTACAGTAGTTACAGTACTTTAGGATTACTTTGTGTGTATTATTGTAAATATTGATCAAAAATGGGATTTTAAATTGTATTATTGGCATTTAAACAAAGCCACTGGTCCAAAGTGAGAATGATCTGACTAAGACATTGGCCAAAACGTTATCAAGTAAAACATTTCTGACATCAGCAAACTCCTTCATTTGCACCTCAACAAGAGTTTTTTGAGTGCATTTATTCTTTGTCCTGTGATTTAAACAAAGGCAAACAATAAAGAGGTGCTTAAATAGGCTCAAATTTAGGAAAATCAACAATAAAAACTGAATAGAGATTCTTTTCCAGCTGCTGATTTAGGTCTCTGAGCTGTTCGATCTCACAAATAAGAGTCACTTTTGTATATTTGTTTGTTGTTGTTTTTTTTTTACTTAAATGTAAGTCACACCCAACACTTATTATTTGATTCAAACATGCTTCTGAGCTCCTCCACTTTTCAATCACAAGCACCAGAACCAATAAAAAGTGCAAAACACACATTACACTAATGTGCTTCCTACATCAGGAATTGAGTTAGAGGTCAATCTACTGGCTTCAAGTCAGTAAGTAAGTAAGTAAGCTTTATTTCACAAGTTTACACAGGTTGCCTTTCCATACTTGTCCAAGCTCATATATTTCAGAACAAATATTTGACCTAAACCTCACATCGTCCACATGAAGCAGGAGTTTCAGGACACTGAAAACGAATATTTCTGAAACCAGGTCCCAGAGTGAAAAGATTTCAAAACTCTACTCTAGTTTCTCTATAGTTTCGCTGTATCTGCAACTTCTTTTTTTCATCACTGCCCCAGAGTCATGTCTCATCTGCAGAATGTACTGACCTTTATATGATGTTTACTGTGAAATTTGCGTTCTAATTGCTCCATAAACCACAGAAAACAAGCTTAAAATTAAATTAATCCACTACAATCTCTATTAAAGCTTTGTCACAATATTCCAAAGAATCTGAAGCATATATTCACTTTCTGTGTTTCTTCTGTAGGTTTTAGATCCACGTTTTTCATTCAGAATGTTTGCTAAGTTTAAAATAATTCTCTGCTAAGTTTCTGTTTACATTCTGCAGCTTTTCTGCTCATGCTCAGTGTCAAGTCTTCTTCTAGTTTTGTGACTTTCTGTGTCAGTGTCACAGTGCCACACTCTGGTCAGTTACAGGCATAACACCGGCTTCAGGCTGGTTTACTGATTCATGTGGATGTTCACAAATCCTAAGACATCTCCATGATTATGCAAGTCGATTTTAAAATTATCATCGTTTTGTCTTCGTGTGGACAAGGCTTACGTAATCAAAGTGATCTTGCCAGATATGCTAATGCTACAGAAATGTTCAAAGTCTGGATGATTTAAGGACCGGACAACAGATGTGACAGATCAGGAACAGTGTTGAAAGAATAATAACTCACAGACAAAACCTCAAACACTTTTCTACAATTCAAACTCTCCACAGTGGATCAGACTGCAAACCAATCGGGCAGGTAAGAGCCACGTGGATTTCATATAATTCGACAATTTAGACAGAAACATAAACAAAAAGACAGAATTGATAAAGAACCTTAATTGTTCTTAAATCAGAACTAAGCATCTTCACGGTTGTGCTCCACTTACAGCTCTTGTGTAATTAAACCAGCATTTTTCAGATTTTTGCGTAACTTTACGATTGAAAAAAGGCATCAAAAACACATCTAAACACATTTTACACTTCCAGAGTAAAACATCAGAGAGCCAAGGTTTCTCTAGACAGAAATTCAGGTCAAGAATGTGTCCAAACGTGACGGGGAGCTGCTGTATTTTGTACAGGAGACAACTGATAGCTGACACATGCTTCAAATACCTCAAAATACACATGTAACCATCGTCACGGAGACTTACAAAGACATTTAACAAGGTCAATGTGTTACTGCTTTAAGTCATGAAGTCTCAATGCCGAACAAACTGCATTCAATCTAGTTAATGTGGATGAAGTGTCTTGCCTAAGGACACAACAACAGTTTGTACAAGAGTCACTGCTGCCTCCCTGTGGCACCAGACGTAACAACAGTCTCACATTCAACCAGACTCAACCTGCTGATGCTTCTGCACTGTAAAAACTATAAAGTGACTTGGATTAAGAACAAGACTTAGCTAATAATTTGACTCGAAATAAGAAGCAAAGTCTTGAAATTGGTTCAAATTAGTTAAAAACAAGAAAATGATAGGTCTCTACAATAAATGGAGCTCGAATTTGTAAAAATGCTTGAATTTAGAGTTTAAATCCTACAATCAAGCCATTTTTACTTGTCTTGAAATTCACTTTTTACACTGTGAGTCACTGACAAACACATATGCAAATGGTAAATAGTTGGACCTAAAAAAAAATTTTTGGCACCAAGATTAATATTAAAATCTGCTTCCTTACTGGGTCTCTTGAATCTTCTGATAAATGTGTCCTGCTTGTCTATCATGTTCCCTTTCATTTTTTTTCTCACATTTAGGTAGAAAACATTAAGTATTAAAGGTGCACTGCGTAAGTGGCATTTTGTGGCCCTGCACCCACTATACGTTCAGTTGAAGACGTAGTTTAAGGCTTAAAAGATTCTTTTGACATATCATTATTTTCTGCTAAATGTTTTCTGAGCAAAGAAGACAACGTTTTTTGTATGAAAAAGTAGATGCTGACTATTTTGTTTGTTCCTTTTGACTGACTGTTTTCAAACTCCAAAAGTTACACAAGGAAAGATTATTGAGAGTTTTAAGAAAAGCTTTGTTTTAGCGTAAACAAGCCCTTTACACGACTCATTTCTTATAAACTAAATGCTCAATGGCAATTTATTACTCTAATAAAGCATAAACCTACCAAGACAAACAGGCTAAGCTACTAAATCTGTGTCTAAATGTGCGATGTACTTTGACAGGCCTGAGAGCCTTCTAATGAAAATAATCGCCCGATGAGCGTCTTATTGATCTTATTAATCCCCAGCACAATTCTCAAAAACATGTCCAGGTGCTCCTCAGCTCTGTCAGTCGGCCTCATGCATGCCGTTACGGTGGGCTGGTTGTTATGATAATTCTTCCGTGTGTTACGGGGGTTCGGAAGCTAGATGGCAGTATTTATCACTCATTATTTATTTTATTTTTTATTAAACAGTCTTTACAACATTCGTCTGTTGTATAAAACCGAGAGTTTTCACTAAATAAATAGAAATAATGACAATAATCCAGTGAAGGAGGACTAGCGTGGGAGAATGCGACCAGCGCCACTCACATTTATGAGCCTGTCTGCATTTACAGAGGCAACATCGGTAAGTTTACAAAACGTCATGGCGCACATTCAGGCCTGTGCCAATGGACGGTAATTTGATACATCGTAATATTGAGCATTTTAACTTACGCAATGCACCTTTAAGTAACAGCCACTAGCACAACAATATGTCTTAATTAAACAATTTCCACACTTTCTCCAACAAACATCCAACTGCACAAGAAAGCTAAAACTAAAATTAAGATTACTCAATCTTGGAGTATTTTCACGCGTCTTTGCCTGTGTTTGGAGACTTTACACTTGAAACTGAAGAAGACCTGAGTCGTTTGCACACGGCTCATTAAGCACGGCGACGGGGCTAAAGTGTAAGTCTCTGGTTTAAACATTAACACTCTCTCTTCTTCTGCTTCAGTCTGTGTTAATCTAATATTAGGCTGGAATTTCATGTATTTGCTGCTACGACGCCAAACTTTGAGCATAAAACTTGAATTGTAGCCACAGCAAACTCAATTACAGCCCCATAATGTTCAAAAATGTGCCTTTATCTTAATATTATTACAATTTATGTTTTCTTCAGTATGATAAACGATTGATTTTTTATTAAATTTAGCTTTTTAGAGCATTATATTAAAGATAGAGTAGCTGATTTTCACACTGCAAAGTTAATTTTCTGACATATTGCTCTTATAAATCATTTGACACAAGGTTAATATTGGCATGTTTTCGTTTTTAGTTGCAATTATGACTTATAAACTTAACTTTACAGACAACAAAGTGAAACTGAGAGGACCACCCAAGCTCAGCCAATCAGAACGCAGCATTCAGCTCCTGATCAGAACTAAAATTCTTCACTATTCAAAACAGACAGTACACAGTGGTCTCTTTTTTTCACACAGTACTGCATTTATCATAAACTTTTTAGTGAAAAACACAAAGTAGACTCATTTACAACTAAAAATATTAGTTACAACAACTTTAATATAGTCCATTTAACCCAAAAAATATTCATACATATTAATATTTTGTCTCCAAGTTTGACTTCTGCTGCAAACATTCTATTCTAATCATTGCCCAGACGTTCTTATCTCTATGAATTTACTTTATAATACACCTTTGCACTTAATAGTTTCTGATTTATAGTCATACAAGACTTTATGCACAGAATTTACGCACAAAACTTGACATAAAATGCACTTATCTACGTTTATCTCATTGTTGGTTGTATATCTGCAGGTAAAAGTTGGGATAACTAACTTTTAAGTTATAGATTAGTAACCTTTGTGTTTTCCACTAAAAAGTCTATGATAAAAGCTGCACTTTTCAACCACTGTGTCTGTCTGAATGAATAATAAAGAAGTTTAGTTCTCACCAAGAGCCAAATGCTGCGCTCTGATTGGCTTGCTTGGGTGGTCCTCTCAGTTTCACTTTGCAGTTTGTAAGAAGTAATTTTTAAGGCATACTTGCAACAAAAATAAACACATGTCGATAATAACTATGAAGGATTCAGGAGAGGAAGCGGCTAGATTTAAATTTTAAATTGTGTTTGGAGTGTGAAAATCAGCTACTCCACCTTTAAAGGAGACCGACCGTGTTTTTCTATGTATGTGATAATAAACTACAATAAATGTAGATAACTTGTTTATTGCAAAGCACAAATATCAAAACGCTTAGAATAGAAACAGGTCCATTGGCTTCTTAAGAAAAATTAGCAGCAGGTTTTAACAAACTTGTTGTATTGCCTAATGTGGCTACGTGACTATTTTGAACCCTGCGTGTTTTATTCAGACTTGAATTTTACATAAAATAAAAAAAAAAAAAAAAATCAACGAGAGCTGGTGTTGGTCAGGATTTAGAAGCTGCAAGTGCAGGATTTCCACCGAGAGGCAACTAGAGACCTGATTTATTCAAACGCCCTTAAAATACCGTAACCATCACGAAGAGTTATACGTAGGGCAGCTTGTTTATGATAAAAATAATAGAAACGATAGCTAAATCACATAGCTTAAACCGGGACCCCCAAAATAACATATAACTTAGTCGCAACCCCCACAGCAGAATAAATAATGTCTGTAATGATCTCAAGTTGGAAAACATTAAAATTGGTTTGAAATTCATTTATTTTAATAGTTCTTGTTTATATGACCAAAACTCAGTCAAACATGAGCTTCCAGTTAAAAATAACAGATTAAATACCAAGTTATGATTGTAAAATCACTTAAAATGATCTTGCGACGATAATAATTTAAACCTCGGTTATTCAAACGATTAGAGTAGAGACTAAATTAAATGGACGCCTACAACTTTACCAAAACATGACTTCGTGTATTTATTTGAAGAGAAAATAACTTCACGTATCCTTTAAGCTAATTTCCCAATACAGTGATGCTTTAATCTCCATTTAGCACATGTTTGTCGCAATTACGCCGCTTTACACACGGCTTTTACGCACAAAACCTCGTGCTGCGTGCTTATCTTTACGTGTCTTTAATTACCTCGCTGTCGGTGGTGGAGTTTCTGTCCCTGGGCGAGAGTTTCTTGAACTTGTAGGAAATCCATGGATGTGAACGTAACCCGCGGCAAAGCAGAGCAGCCAGAGATGTAACAGCATCTTCTCTCACGCCGAGCCACGCTTTTTAGATTTCACATAATAACCACAGCGGTCCTAAAGCATCCGCGCGCGTAAATAACAAGAAAATGCGATCAAAAAAGCACATGTCCGCTCGTGTTTATCCAGATTAACGCCAAGTCCTGAAAATACGTCCAGTTATGCGTAAAGTTAAAATCCAGTTTGGTGCACGATCAGAGGAGAGTGGAGAAGCTGTAGGTCCACGCGCACGTTACGCAGGCAGCGGCTTCTCTTCTGATTATGATGTTACGTCCAGCGCTGTCTTTGCTGCTTCCTCTGGTCGCGAGCCAAAGCGTAGTAAACCTTTGAAGAGAGAGAGAGAGAGAGAGGAGAGAGAGAGAGAGAGAGGAGCGACCCCCCTTTACGCACATGACGCAACAGCGGAGGTGGGAGCGGGGCACGTACAGGCGTAAGGACACTCGAGGATCTCAACTAGGAACGAGGAAAGTTCACAACTCGTCTTCTTCAAGTCTTTCAGATGGACAATCATAAAAGTAAGTGTAGTTTTAAGATTAGATTGCTTGTTTCAAAGGCCTACAAAATTGGCACCAGTCAGTAACATTTTACGAATTACCTCTAAGCTAACACATTTAATCACCTGCATTTATAATACCAAACAAATACAAACTGTAGCCTGTTTTAAGCAGCAGATTGTGATACACATCAATAAGGCATTATATTTCTCTTTAAAGGACACACATTATGCAAAATGAACTTTTTGGAGTTTTTATTCTATTGTAAAGTTGCTTCCTTGTCAAAAATGTTGCTGAAGTTTTGTCAGATCTGTGAGATTTTCTGCACTGTCTTTAAGTCCATAAATCATCCAGACTTCTTTTGAGCACTTCTGCAGAATTAGCATATCAGGCAAGAGTCAGTAGATAGAGCTCTAACTCAATTTTTGATGTAGGAAACACACACAACCCTTGTGTGACTCGTGTGTGCTCGTTTTTTAACAAACACATCCAGACGTCAGCACATTACCCCGGTTCTTTTTAATCTTCATTGGCTTCCAGTTTCTTTTAGAATTGATTTTAAAATTTTAATTTTTGTTTTTAAAGCTCTTAATGGTCTTGCGCCGTCTTACCTGACTGAGCTTCTCTCTGTTCGAAATTCAAGCCGGTCGTTAAGGTCGACGAATCAACTTTTGTTGGAAGTTCCCAGAGCCAGGCTCAAACCCTGGGGTGATGGAGCTTTCTCTGTGGCTGGTCCCAGACTCTGGAACACACTGCCTCCTGACATGAGCATGATCACAGATCTGGACCTTTTTAAATCCAGACTTAAGACACATTTATTCAGACTGGCTTTAACACTGTAATGTCGTGACATAATTTGCTGTTTTAGATGTATTGTTTTTATGCTTTGTTTTTGTATTTGGAAAGCACTTTGGTCACTTGAGTGTTGTAAAGGGCTTTATAAATAAAGGTTGATTGATTGATTGATTGATTGATTGATTGATTGATTTTTTTATTAGTTCTGGTGCATGAGATTTAAAAGTAGAGGTGCTTCAGAGCAAATTTGAAGGAAGAAAACAACACAAAATGCCTAATATGTGTCCTTTAAGAGCACAATACTTGGAGACATTTTTGGAGCAAAGTCATTTATCGCAGTGTCGCTGGGCAAAACACTTAACTCAACTTGCCTCAGTGTCCTTGGCTGCAAATTGCTTTGAGTGCCTTGAAAGGTAGCAAACCAAAATATAAATTGAGAGAGTTTACCAAAAGTCCGCCCTCAAAATTGAAACCCGGCGCTCTGATTCCAGACCCTCACATCTTTGTAAAGTTGTCAAAGCGTGTAAAGAATGGTTGGTCAGCAAGCATTTTTCATCTGTTCAACAATTTAATATGATATAGGTAAGCATTCTTAGGTGTTTAAGCAGCTGGAGACATCGATCTGATCTATCTAAAAAATATAACACTTTGACCAATCAGCTTCAGATGTTTTTCCAACAGCTTTCAGTGGCAGTTTATCCAGATTGATCAAGTGAAGTGGCACACAGAGCAAGGTTAAGTTCCAGCCTTGACACTTGGACAAATGTGACCACAAACTGCAGCAATTAACATGTGTCTGTATCACACCAGGGCCACTTCCTCTGTGCTGCAGATCAAATGGACATTAATTAAGTGTGAACATGCCCTGGAGAGCCAATGTGAAGGCACCAGTCCACCATGTTGGACAATAAAGTTAAACATCCCCGCCCAAGCCAAAAAATATGCACATTTAAACTACTTATCTACAGTAACAACTCAAGTACTGTATTGCTGTGTGAAGGAAGGGTTTCGCAGGTCCTTCCTTCCTGCCACTGTCAGACTGGACAACGAACACTGTTAATTCTGGACATCATCACACGAATCTTATGCAATGCTGTGTTACCATGGAAACATCTCTGGTACAACTCAACATCACTTTATCTGAGAGTACTAATTAAGTCTATTATATGGCATGTTTCTATTTTCCCTGGTGTTTTTGAGCTGTACGTGGCAACACTGGAATTTCCCCACTGTGGAACAAATAAAGGAATATCCTATCTTATTATTTAAACTTCTTAACTACTCACAAATCCTTCAGTTCATGGTTAACATCCACAAGTATTCATATTGCGCTGCATTTATCACTTAAGAGCAAATTTTTACAAACAGTAAAGTGAAACTGGAGTGGACCAGACCAAAGCAGCCAATCAGAGCGCTGCTTTCGGCTGTTTGTGAGAAATAAAACACTTTGACTAAGACAGTGCACAGCCGTCTGAAGTGAGGCCTTTACACTAAATGTTTTGGAGAAAAGACAAGGTTTGCCAGTCTGTAACAAGAAAATCAGCTACTTTTAATCTTCGCTCTGAGTTGGACAAAAAAAAATTCTAATCCTAAAAGCTCACTTTACGCTTGGACAGGCAAACATATAATGAGGTGATTTGAAAGTCACATGAGAATCTTCCAGCTCCTTTTTGTTTACATAAAGCCTTGTAAACGTCCATGTGTCTCTCTGTCCCTCCAGTGCATCACATTCCTGAAGTTTCCAGTTTACAGTCTGATGGTTGACTGTATTTCACTCATAATCTTTTAGTCTCTCAAATCAAGACGCACCTCATCCATCCACCAGTTTATCTCGGCTCTGACACAGGAATCCTCTCAGGGCAGTTTGAGCTACAGCTGCAAATATCAGATGAACTATCGAAGGTTTTTTTATGGATCATTCAGGACCTGGCCTGGCATGGCATCACATATTTGAAAGGTTAGGCACTGTAAGGATTTTCTCTTATCATCATATCATCCAATAGTAAAAAACAACTTATCCTGGTAGTTAAATCTTGATAAGATATATATTTGGTTCTCTTAAATCACTTATTTAACATGTTTTGAAGTGTTTTTGCAGCTTTAAATACATTTGTTTTTGTTTTAAACCAAATTATGCGTGCTAATCGAATAGGACATTTTCACTATTGACAAATTTTAAACAAAGAAATGTACAAGAAATGAATGTAGATTAATTTTTTATTTACACATTTGTATTGTTAAAGTATCTATTTGGGTGAAATTAGTTTTGAGTGTCTTGTCTATGTAAGAGTATTTTGCTTCTAAATGTTATACTTTTTTACTACTACTTAGTAAATTAGTTATCAGAAAATTTGGTTTTATTGTTGATAAATGACCACACACAGCATTCACATACATTACACGAGACTTTGGATGTTGCTCTCAGTCTGTTTTATTCAAGCAGCCTGACAAGCTTTATTGTTTAAAATTTTGTTTTTATTTAATAGACGGCTTATTGGTCGACATTACTTTTCGCACCACTGCGCATGTCACCTGTAGAAAGATACTGTCCGTCTAGTTGACTGGAGAAATTTCTTTGATAAAAACAACAAAACAAGACAAGAGCAGCTGTTTGCTTGCTCCTAAAGCTTGAGACAGTGTTTTTCTCTGTGTTTTTTTTTTCACCCACTTCAATGTAGTGTGTAGATGAGTTGTAAAGACGAATTTTATTCACAAATGTTGATTTAGCAGCATTTAATTGATTTGTTTTTGCACATTGATAAACTCTTGTAGTTAGCTTACAACAGCACTGGTTAGAGTGTAGATCGGGCCCAAAAAATCCGGCCCGAGAGCGCACACGTAGTGTCCGAACCCGACCGGAACTCGAGTCATTGTCTGTGTGTCTGCGCCAGAGCCCAAAGCAAGCCTGCCACTGTCACTCACTGAACTGTGATGTGCCTCATGTGTTAAATGTTAGTGTCTCTCCACCAGAAGTGCTTTTTCCTTACTTTTTCCTTCTTCTTTGTTCTCCCACTGTGCACGTAACATCTGTAAGTTGCGCACTTTCTCTCGCTCATCTCTCTCTTTTCTCACTTTGCGACGCACATCAAACGCACCTATCTTGCTCATGCCGTATAGTTGGCGACTTCAAACACTTGTATTTTGTCACCTCAGTGGTTTTGTGCTGTGTTCTGGCGTGGTTGTCAATCAGCACGTGTTTAGTGCAGCTCTGCGTCTTGACCCAAACCCGTTCTGGGTCGACTCCTAAGCGAGAAATGTGGGCCCGAGCTGGGTTCGGGTCCAGAATCTAAACTCTAGTGCTGGCTAGTGTTGCTGCTACAGCTTGTGTCAATCAGCCGCGGATCTATTTGCTATCTGGGTGCACGCATATCTCGTGTTTATAAACAAATAATCCCTCCATATGGCCAATGAGCCACAAAGGAACATAAAGGGTTTACTTACAGGTTAACAGGCGTATAGTTAATGAGCTACCTCGTTTTCTATTGGCCTCACCAAGTTCACAGTTTAGATATTTGTATGATAATTTTTCTGTTTACCATAAGAACAAAACTGTTACAGATCTTTACAGTTGTATCTGACCAAGATTGACAACAAACATTTTTTTTTAATCCCGCATACAACCTTTAAATTGTGTTAAATTAATAAATATCACATGTGCTTGCAAAAATGATAATTTACTACACCAGCAGCGGCCCTCAGTCACTTTGAATATGGCCCCTTGGGAAAACATTCTTGCTCACCTGCCTTATGTTTAACCCAAAGAGTACATTTCTTGATTAAATTAAAATCTCAGTCCTTTTAATCAAGCCTGACTTTATGCACTCTGATTATTTCAAGTCGTGTCATCTGAGCTCATGTACAAGTTTCCTGGTTTAGATTACACATGACGAGATGAAGGACGGACATAAAGTGAGAAGGTTTTTGTCAAGAGCCCAGTCCTTGAAGCGATTCTGAGTTCTGGACACTTGTCTGACTCACAGCCAAGTTTATAAAGACACAAACCAAACAATGGAAAGTCACAGAGCCATTAAAAAGTGTTCTGCTTTAAAGAAGCGGGTCAAAAATAGGCGTACTGAGGCCTTTTATTGCAATACGTCTCATTATAAAGCTCTAAACTGCGGTGCCAATATGTGTGAAATGTCTTTGTGGTGGATTCAAGTTTCTCGGTTTCAGTTCAGTCTAAAAATAATCCCATTTGTGAAGTTATTAATACGACTCAAACTGTGATTGACAGACACTCAGTCATGCAGCTACTATGTGGACACTGCAAAAAGAGATGAATAAGGTGCGTATACGTGACGTTACAACAATCTAAAGACAATAATGTGTCTGTAGACCTAAGACGTACAGATAATTGACTATTAAAGAGTGAAAGATCAAATCCCTAATCCTAATGGAATAGAAAGTTTAAACATTAGTTCATTAGGTATTTCATGACTGTGGAACATTAGAACTCAAGGAACAAGATGGAAACAAACAAGAGGAGGTATATGCAGCCTGCCTGATGCATCAGTAGGTTTCATTTCACATCGTAGAAATTGTCTGACATTGCATCATTGGGGTTTGTTCGCTTCACAGTAGCCAAGGACTCTCGACACAAGGTCAGTTTGATATCTCAACTCAGGCTGGTTCTGGCCAATACGCTGCTCCACTCCTGTTTGCTGATTGGACGCCCGTACTTCCTGCTTTTTGGGAACCTTCTGCAGTTCTGCGATACCAAAAGGCGTCTGGCTGCAGACCTCCTTCATCCCGCTCACCTCTCGCTGCAGGCCAGAGAACGCTCACTTACAGACTGGACGTCCATATTAGGCAACTCTCAACTTTTCACAAAGCTGTAAACTTACCTAAACTACCTGATCTAACCCCAGTCTTGATCCTAACCCTAACCTTATTTATCTTTGGGGTGTAAATATTGAAAATTATACACATTTAATTTAATCATATTGTGTTAATCATATTGTGACGATGTTTCTGCCTCTTTTTCACGACGTGAAAAGCGTCAAATAGACACTTTAAACCAGGGTATCCAACCTGTAGCTCGGGAGCTACCAGTAGCTCGCCACCACCTTCCAAGTAGCTCGCCAAAGGATTTTGGAGTCATACAAATTGTGCTTTATTACTCACATTTTATTTATTACTTGTCTATTTCTACAGTAAATGTATCTTTAGACGCCTAATTGTGCCCACTTCTAAATAAATATTGGCAAAACTTTCACATAGGCCTCTTAACTATGCCACAGTTAACTTCCGTTTTTGGTCATCGCTAACAGTAGTAGCTCGCTGCCAGTTTTCTTTTGCAAAAGTAGCTCTCCTGGTGAAAAAGGTTGGAGACCCCTGGTTTAGACTGAACAACTGTCATATAGACAGACGTTTTGGTTGATGCAACGTGGGGATATTTTCTTTGGGTTTAACAGATAAGTTCAGTTCTGAAGTTACAAAATGGGCAAGTTTAGGTCTGGGCTTGGAGCTGGCTAAAATTAGAATAGGATTTTGTTAGTATTAATTAATGATGACACATTTTTACATCCACCATAGGAATGAACTAAGGAAGCAACATGTAACACACATAAGGGGGAAAAATGAGAAATTACGTGTTATACATTTCTGTGAGAATGGGCTGGTCCAAGACAACTCTCAAGTCAGTGGCTCTCAAAGTGACTCAACTGACAAACTGAATTGAAACTGACTTTTAGCTGAAAGTACAATGGCTCACAACGTAGAGTATTCTTTTTACAGTTTTCTTTAGGTGTGTGTGTGTAAATGCACATACCAGCACGCTCTCCTGTAGCGGCGCTGTACGTCGGACTTAACTCTTTCCAGACCCGGACTATAGGAGCCTGCGGAGGGGGGTCGGGAGGTGAAAGAACTTCCAGATGTTCCTTCTGTTGCTTTTTCAAATGAATGTTCCTCCACACTTCCTTCTTTTCTTTTCTTCTCTCACTAGAACCTGTGAACGCACTGTAAAAAACACACAGCACAGTGAGTTTTGATGTAGTTTGATGAGTCTTTGTGGTGAATATTTATCATAGTTGAGTTTAAGAAATCGACAAATAAAAGTTGTAAAACATAATCTTTCCACATGTGTCGTCAAAAAGCGACAAAATGCAAAGACAAATTAAACTGAACAAGCAATCATTAAACAAAATCAAAGTATTACAAAGCTTTACAATGTGGTTGCTAGGTAACAGCTGTAGACAAAAGACAATTATAAACCTCTCCAAACAGCCAGACTAAGCAAAATGTTTAGTGAAATCTTAGATATAACTATGTTTGCTATAATTTATTGAAAAATTTTGTTTCTTATGCTGCATTTTTAGTGTCAAAGTTGCTCAAATTTGTTAATTAAGATCAAATATTCAAGCATAATTTAACTCAGATTACAGTATATAGAGGGATATTTTCATTTGACGTCATTTTCCGCCCTACGCCTATGTGAAATGCAGAAAGACCTGCTCTCCATCTGTTTACATGGAGAAACTTCTTTTATTAAAACAACAAACAAGAGCAGCTGTTTCGATCAGGTCTGAACCGGTACGACAAACGTCTGTCTCCTGAAGCTTGAGACAGTGTTTTTCTCTGCATTTTTTTCACCTGATTATAACTTCTAAGGGTCGCAGGGTCAAATTTCATTTACAAATGTTTATTTAGCAGCATAACTTTTGTTTTCACACAGATAAACTCTTGTAGTTAGCTGACAACAGAGCTTTATCAACTTGTTTTCACTGTTTGTGTCATGAACAAAAATCCCTCTATTGTCTAGATCTGGGTAACAATCGTGATCTCATCTGTGACAATCTGCTTTTTGATAAAATAATCTTATTGTGATTTCCCACTTTTCACTTAATGCACCTGTTTGTTCAAATACAGTTGATTTTTCCTTCTCGTAGTCTCAGAATTGCTTTTTTAGTAGCAACTTTGGCCTTAATTTTTTAAAGTGTCTTGAGAATTTTGAAGGTTTTTTTTTTTTTTTTTTTTTTTTTTTTGAGCTACACTTTCAAGTCAGAAAACAGGTGAATGTTCAGGTCTGATTCACAAAATTCTATCTATGACTGAAACATGGATTTTTAGCATATTTTCATCTCTATAAGCCATTTAATGTTAGAAATGTCAGAAAATTGTATTGCAATGACAGAAAAAACTTTTTGTTGAAGGTTTAGCTCACTTGTTTAGGCTTGTTCACTTGTTTCTCTCTGAAAATCTGGCCTTTGACAGCTGGATTTAGCCACTGACAGTGAAACTTTCTGAAAAAGCAGATAATTGTATTTACGGCAATAGAATAATGATAAAATTGAAACTGTGGTATTAATTTTCTACCATATCGTCCAGTCTTCTCTTATACAATCTTGTCTTTACTCCAGCTCATTTAGATTCTAACGTTGCCATGTCACGTGATTATTGAAGCAGACATGTGGGTGTATATTTTTTTACAGTGTATGTTTCTTGGTCTAAAGTGCTTTTGACGGTTTTCTCCTGCAGATCTACAGGTTTAACACTTGTGACGAGTTCTGGAGCCGCAGAAAGATCCCGCTGTTTCTCATGTTTCTGGAAATGTCTTGTTCAGTTTGTGTAAGTTTAACAGTGAATCAGCATTTTTCAGCTTTACTCATGTCTTTATTTAGATTTAGTGCACTGTGTAACATTTCCCACTGTCTGTCTCCATGGTGATGCTATTAGAATGTTCCCTGGTTCAGCTTTAAACATGTTTTCAGAATCTACTTCACTGTAAAGATTTATAAAGCCATCAAGTTAAATTAACTTAAATGTTTGTGTCGGTGTAACTTGACAATTCTGAGACAAGAGAGAGAGAGAGAGAGAGAGAGAGGAAGAAGGAGACAGAGAGAGAGAGAGAGAAGAGAGAGAGAGAGAGAGGAGAGAGAGAGAGAGAGGAGAGAGAGAGAGAGGAGAGAAGAAAAAGCAGAGAGAAGAGCAGGAGAGAGAAAGTAGCAAGGAGAGAGAAGAGAAAGAGAGAGGAGAGAGGGAGAGAGAGAGAAAGTAAGAAAGGAGAAAGAGGGGGAGGGGGGAGGGAGGGAGGGAGGGAGGGAGGGAGGGAAAGAGAGAGACAGTAGAGAGAGAGAAAGAGTGAGAGAGGAGAGAGGGAGTGAGAGAGGAGAGAGAGACAGTAGAGAGAAAGATAGAAAAGTAAAAAAGAAGAGAGGAAGAGAGAGAGACAGGAGAGAGAAAGAGAGAGAGAGGCAGGAGAGAGAAAGTGAAAACAGGAGAGAGAGAGAAGGAGAGAGAGAGAGAAAAGAGAGAGAGAGAGAGGGAAAGGAGAGGAGAAGAGAGAGACAGGAGGAGAGAGAAAGAGAGAGGGAGGGGAGAAGAGAGACAGGAGAGAAGAGAAAGACAAGAGAAAGAGAGAGAGAAAAAAGAGGGAAGAGGAGAGAGAGAGAGAAAGACAGATAGAGGAGGAGAGAAATAGAGACAGGAGAGAAAGAGACAGGAAAGAGAGAGAGAGGGGGGAGCGAGAGAGAGAGAAGGAGAGAGAGGAGAGGGAGAAAGAGAGAGGACAGGAGAAAGTAAGGAAGAAGATAGAGAGAGGGGGGGGTGAGAAAGAGAGAGCGAAAGAGAAGAAAGAGAGAAAAGATTATATATTAACAGAGTTTTGTAATCGGGGCCACACCCCTACGTCACCGGGAAGCCTTCACATCCCAGCTCACACAGTTTGATCCTTCTGCTCTCCACCCACCCATCAGTTCAACAAAGAATGTACAGTACACCTATATCTGTCTGTCAAAAAAATATTACTCTTCTACATAAAGCAAAATCATAAAAAGTACAAATATTGCAAAATTCATCATGTAGAGCCATGCAAAGCCACACTGTGCAACATTCCATAAGCAAAGGAACATCGTCTATAGAAAAACATGCTTGTCGTCTTATGCACCTTAAAATGCCCAGAATGTCTAAGTTTGCGCGGCGTCTGGAGACAAGGTTCAAACTCAAACCATGCGCTGCTCCGGAGAAGAATGCACCCCTGCTGTGTGCGGTTACTTTACATGCACACACTCACTTAAAGTCCTCTTAAAGGGATTGTGACACGATCGGAAAACAACACAATAAATGCCTCACCACGCAGAAGGAATTATGAAAGAGTAATGGACATTTGATTGTGAACATGGAGGGTTTTGATCACACAAAGGTATAATACGTTTTCAATTCATAGGTGGCAATGTCTTCAGTAAATTGAATCTTGTCTATACATACTGTAGTTAGAATGCCTATAGATACAGTCGGCAACGTGTCCATAAATCCGTAAATTCATTGGGAGCGGCAACTTTCTCGCTCTTTTAAGACTTTTACTGTCGATTTAGGTGTTTTTTTAAAGCTCAACTATTTCAAGTCAAGATACAAATAAGTCTTAAAGGTGCATATTGTGTAAGCCCCCCACGGGCTCTCCAGTTAATTCATTCAGTTTTGCCAGAATTAATAAAAATCAATCTCAACTCCTGACATGTTATAGATAAAAATCAATTTGGAACCCTCTTATTTACAGTCAAATCAATCATTCTGGATGGATCAGAATCAGTTTTTACTCTAAACTTACAAACAAAAAATTCTCCATAATTTATTAGGAACTATTACTTTTTATCCATCCATCCATCCATTTTCTTCCGCTTCGGGTCGCGGAGGCTGCAGGCAGCAGTCTGAGCAGGGAGGCCCAGACTTCCCTATCCCCACACACTTCCGCCAGCTCTTCTGGGGGAATCCCGAGGCGTTCCCAGGCAAGTCGAGAGACATAGTCCCTCCAGCGTGTCCTGGGTCTTCCTCGAGGTCTCCCCCAGTGGACATGCCCGAAACACCTCCCGGGAGGCGTCCAGGAGGCATCCGAAACAGATGCCCGAGCCACCTCAACTGGCTCCTCTCAATGTGGAGGAGCAGCGGCTCTACTCCGAGCTCCTCCCGTGTGACTGAGCTTCTCACCCTGTCTCTAGCGCCCAGCCACCCTGCGGAGGAAACTCATTTCGACCGCTTGTATTCGCGATCTTGTCCTTTCAGTCATCACCCAAAGCTCATGACCATAGGTGAGAGTTGGAACGTAGATTGACTCAGCTCTTTCTTCACCACAACGGTCCGGTACAGCGATCGCATCACTGCAGACACTGCACCAATCCGCCTGTCAATCTCACGCTCCATCCTTCCTCACTCGTGAACAAGACCCCGAGATACTTGAACTCCTCCACTTGGGGCAAGGACTCTCCACCCACCTGGAGAGGGCAAAGCACCTTTTTCCAGTCGATTATTACTTTTTAACAAAACATTTTTAGGTGGAGTTTAAAACCTGATGTTCTTTTGTCCAGAGCTACTTCTCACTTAAAACTAGAGTTAATCAGAAATCAGAGGGTGAAACTACAAAGCCCCAGCTTCACAAAGAGTCCAGCCAATTGTTCAGAAACAGTTTCCATTAGAAATTTAGATTAATTTAGTCAGGCGTTTTAACAAAAATGGTCCGCCCCTCTTAGGAGTTAAAGAAGCAAAATTGGGTGTAGCACCTTTAATGGATGTTGTAGAAGTAGTGTTACCTCAGAAAAGTAAACAGATTGTTCTGTGTGGAGGTTATATACGCCAGCTAACATCACGTTAGCATCATGCAAGCATTTAGCCCGCAGCTGCTGTTAGCATTGTTCTATGCACAGGGTCAATTTGCCCATATTATTTCCTTAAGTCCACGTTTGCTGTTGTAGTTGTTGGAGTGAGTGATAAAATTATGTTTCTTTGCTCTTTTGGGGCAAAAATATTCCTCTGTGGAGCGTTTGTCTGGCAGAAATATCATAGAATAGCTTTTCAGTTGTCATGGCAACAATGCAGACTTTAGCTAGCTTGTTTGCTAATGGCATTTGGAGATTTAGAACATTTTTACAGTTAAATAACAAATAATTCATTCATTAAATTGACATAAATCATATTATTTAGACTTAGAAAAGTAATGAGTTTCTCTGTCAGTAAGAAATGTGAGAGAAACAGAGGTGTTCCTATTGTTTTTCTGCTTTTCTGCCACTGTTTACCTGATTTTCTCTGTTCACATGTCACAAACAAACTCAACATTCAGCAGTAGTTGTGGTTGTTCATATTTATATTCAGTCTGTACCTGCTTTTTCCTGTTTTAATCGTGTTTTGACTCTCCACTGACTCTCATTCATTTTTGCCACTCACTGCTGACACTCAGACTGCAGTGACGTCATCTGCTCGACCTCTACAGCGCAGAGACGTCGCTCGCAGACCTTCCTCCGGTCCTGAACGCCGAGCCGTCCGCTGTGGGGCTGATCAAAGCGGCGATCCCTGTGGCCTCATGGGTAATTGCTTCCACATTGTCCAGGTCCAGGCTCGTACCTTCAGTTTGTGTGTTTTAACATTACAGGGGATGTAAAGCTGTGTATAAAAGCTGTAACCTGCTCAGGCCTCGTCAATAAAACTGCACCGGGATCATGTTAACACCAGGCTTTTGGGGTTTATCTGTGGAGTCCAGGATCCAGGGACAAATCCATGTGTTCTGCTCGAGATTTAAGTGTTTTGTCTTTGCGTCAGAAGCTGGTTTTTATGTAACAATAGATCAGTGTCTAGTTTACGGACTCAAAAACAGTAAGTGCTGAAGTAATTTACACCATAAAAGCTCTTGTTCATGAACAGAAGAGATGGCAAAAGTATTGAAGTTCACTACTCAAGTAAAAGTACAGTTACTTGAGTAAAAAAATACTCTGATAAAAGTCAAAGTCCTGCTGAAACTTCTTTACTTGAGTAAAAGTACAAAAGTTAACGTGTGTAAATCTACTTAAAGGTGCATTGTGCAACTTTTGGCAAAAATAAACTTGAATAAATGCACATTTTATCATTTAGATGTCTTTGTTACACTAAATAATGAATACAAATCTGTGTTTTTACTTTGAGCTGGCTTGCATGACCACGAATAGTCTATTATTTGGCTTGGAGGAGCCCGAACACGTCTGTTTACACAGAAAAAGTTCCTTTAGCTGATTTTTTTTTCATATTATGGCATAAAATGAATTCATCTCTATTAAGTCCCAAAGTATAGTTTTAACTTTCCAATTCTATTGATGTGTGTAGATGAATTTCACCTCCAGAAAGTTACACAATGCACCTTTAAATAACAAAGTAAAAAGTACAACTACACTGCCAAAAGCTATTATCTTGACTTGGTTAAAGTGACTAAAACTCAGAATATTCATCTTGATTTTAGTTGTTTAGCCAGTTCAAATAAAATAGCTAAATAGGCCTCTAAGACATTTGTGACTATTTTCAGAAAACCTGAGCTTGAATCCAATTTCCACTGGGGTGACATACTTCATGTCTTACAAGATCTTATTTTAAAATAAGAACAAATATGTGGAGAAACAAGGCAAAATCACCTCAAAATAATAATCTTGGTTCATCAAGTAAAATTATCAACAAAATATAAATACCAAAAATAAACATTATTATTATTATTATTATTATTATTATTATTATTATTAAACCATTTGAATCAGTCTAGAGATACATTTTTTGCAGTGCACAAAGTTGTTTGTTAAGCGTTGGACTGTTAGATTGGCTTTGCAGTGATTTTCACATCTGTGGCAGTGGTTCCCAAAGTGGGGGTCGCGAAGCAAAATCTGGGGGTCGAGAGATAATTTCATGATGCATTTTTATAATATGACTTTGAATTTAATTATTGTTTTATTTGAAAACATTATGTGTGGGTAAATTGGGGTCATATAAAGCAATGAACTATCAAATAAACACAATTAAAGGAGTTCTATTGTGTTTTTTTAATAGTTAGTAAGAATCTAGAACATACACAGATCAGTAATTTACCTTTTGTTCATTGTGAAACACAAAGTTGATCTAAAACGACTTAAAATTAGGAATAGCTCTACTGACTTCCTGTTCAAAACAGCAGAACTGATAAGCCCCGCCTCTTCCAAATGTGTAAAAAGCAACAGATTTTTAAAAACAATTTTTATTGTTGGAAAGTGAATTTGGGACAGTATTGACCCATATAAGCTTCACTTTGAGCATTAATCTTTTGAAATACAGACAAGTGGGAGGGATAGGTGGTAGGTGAGAACAGGGTTTTCTGAGCTGCAGCTGAAGAACAATAAAAGATTACTCAAACATGAATGAATCAATTCAAATGTAACTTTGAGTAAACTAATGATGAAGTAAGACCATTATAACAAGATTAAAAACTTAGAAAAGTGAATTTGACATAATAGATCTCCTTTAACCCAATTTAAATGGTTTTGTAACTTCAAATTATTGCAAAAGTAAATTTTTTTTTTTGCTGTGAGGGTCACGTTGGTTGCACGGTTATTTTGGGGTACCCCCCGGCTGAAAAGTTTGGGAACCCTGGTCTACGGGAGTGGATCTCTCCTTCACTGTGGTTCTCCTCAAGGTATCTCTTATTCCCGTCATTTTTTAAAAAAGTTTATACTGTATATATAACATGACATGATGTGGAAAAACTACTAAATGTATATTTAACCTTTCTGTTTACGTGGTTAACTAACAGTGAAAGACGTCTCACATTGGTCATTTTTGTTATTAACCTGAGTGGCTAATTAATTAAGCCACTTAAATGAATGTATTTTATTTGCTTGTGTGTGTGTTTATTTATGTATTTGTAATATTAAGCATTTATCAGACGTTTTAATCTCTGAATGATGAATTACTCTTCTAAGAAACTTCTGTCCTGGACTAAATGTCTGTTAGTTTGTGCTGCCATCTTGTGTCTGTGGTAAATACAGCAACTACAAACTGATTTTTAGACAAAATTATCAAAATATACTTCTGTTTATTAGTCATGTGTTGGGATTTTCCTCTGGTGAATGTGAAAAATAAATAAATTAAAATTCCAATTCTATTTTTGTATCTTTGTGGTATTATTATTATTATTATTATTCATGTAATTTGTGCCACACTTTTTTTAATTCATAGCTTAGCATCTATCCTCCAACCTAAATCAATGTCTTAATTATAACTATAATGTAAAAAATAATTTAATTTCATGTAAAAACACATCAGAATGAGGCAGTTTTTCTTTTTATATACAATTATTATTTTTAATAAACTGAAATTATAAATACTTTCATGCACACAGTCACTTCCAGATCATCATCGTTATTGTCAATTATAAAAACACACAAGTTCATAAATACAAATATATTTCTTAAGAATGTCCTCTAACCGTTCACGTCCTTAAATCTGTCCTGATCCAGTCGACGACCATCTCTGCGACTGGAGCGCCGGCGTCCAGGACAAACGCGTGACGAAACCCGTTTTCACAGAGTCTGAAGTCTCCGTCCGGAAAATCTCTCTTCATGTCGTGGAAATACTGGACCGGACACCAGTGATCCGTCGCTCCGTAGTAAAAGATCAGCTGCAAATAATAGATAATAGAACATTTTAAATCTTGGACAGAAAAAGCATCTATCTACAGTATTGGAATTACTACAGTTAAAAAATGAATGGGGGTAAATGGTGAAGCATACCAGCAAACAAGACACAATACTTTAACAAGTGCAATGTGTGACTGGGGCTTTATGCAACAAAGCCTGAAACTAAGTACATTTAAATGTTCTAGTTCTCTGCATTTTATTCATACATTAATCACAATATATTGCAAAACGATGTATTATCCCAGCCCTAGCAACAATACTGAAGGCTAAATATAGATCAGTATCCTTATACAATATGACAAATGATAAACTTCAGAAAACTCTGTGCGTAAATTGTCTTTGCATTTTGGTGCTTTTTGACGACAAATGTAGAGGGATTCTCTATTAGATCATTCTCTAATGCATTGGTTCTCAACCTTGGGGTCACGACCCAACAGTGGGTTGCAGGAGGGTTTTTGCTGGGTTACGGGAAGTTACCAATTGAATGAGCTAAAGTTCTGCTCCTCAGCACAGCACAGAGTCTGTCTGATGCCCTTCCACATAAAGATTAAACTATTCATTGTCTAATCTGTTAATGCAGAGAGTAGTTTAGAGATGAGACAGACCAGCTCTGTGTGGACATGCGTATTCTTTTTTTCTTTCCCCAGACCCACATCCATTTTTTCAATCCGCTCCGCCTCTAATACAAAGGCTGAAACACAGAGTATTTTGAACTGGTGGCAACGAGTAGGCTACAATCTGCTCCTGCAGCAGTAAATTAACTAACCAACGTGAAATTAGCATGTTTAAAATAAATAGGGACTGTTGCGTCGCTTTCCTCTCTCTCTCTCTCTCCGTCGCTCTGGACAGACCCGTACGCAGGTTAAATCGTCTTAAAGACAGATTGTGACTGACAGAGGGGCAATGACAACTGTACAGCTTTTTTTCTCCGAGAGTTTAGCTACAAAATTATATGCGTTTTTTTTAAATGAGGTACTTAACAGCCTAAGAAAAAAGTTGGATCGCAAATGATGACAAGTTAGAAAAGGTGGGTCGCCTGAAAAAAAGGTTGAGAACTGCTCTAATGTACTCACCTTATTTAGATTTTCCTAATAGTCACATTGTCTCGGTCTAAAACCTTCTTCATCTCTTGACCGCCCATGTACATAGCATTAGCTGCAAAGAAAAACAACATATATTTCAGTTTTCTGGAATAATTAAGACTACAATAAAGAAACAATTAACTTTTTCAAAAACATCAAAACACTGTATACAAAAGTCATTTCCACTGCGTCCACAGACCTGCACAGTCTCCGCTCAGCAGCCCCACGGTGGGTCTGATCACGGCTCGGTCCAGAGATCGGATTCCTCTCAGCACCAGAGTGACCAGGCTGTGTTTGAGCGGCTCCGGCAGCAGCGACAGCAGGAAACGGGAAATACGCCACGTATCTGAGCTGACAGATGACCGGGGTCACGACGCGGCCCTGAGGCGTCTGGGCCATGCGCTCGATCGTGGGGAACAACATCACAGCTTTTAAAACCTGAGGCACAAACAAAAAGATGGAACATAGTTTGATTTGGCATGAGCTTCAATGAGTTTTTAGTTTCAGACAATACAATAGATGGGGCTGGGCAATATTGTAATAAAATCGAATCGTGAGCTCATCTCTGTGACAATCTGCTTTTTTGATGAAACCGTCATATCGTGATTTTCCTTGTCTACATTTGCTGCATCTGTCTGTTCAAATATAGACTATTTTTTTCCAACCTATACTCTTTGTCTCAGAGTTGCCAAATCAAAGTCTTTATAGCGACTTTGGGCTTCTTTTTTTAAGTCTCTTTTTTAACGAATCTTAGTGATTTTCAGATTTGATTTACAAAAATAAATCAATTTATTTGACTTCAACATGGATTTTTAGCATATTTTCATGTCTAAAGTCACTATTAATGTAACACACAATGTTCTAATTTATTGATTATTTCATTAACTTTTTATTGAAGGGCTGAGTTTGCTTGTTTCTCTCTGAAAATCTGGCAACACTGGTCGGATTTTGACAGCTGGATTTAGCTATTGAGAGTGAATTGTAATTACTTCAAAGACGAAAATAAACGATTTACAAGAATCGTGATAAAATCGAAATCATGATCTGGCTCTAAAGAAATTGTGATGTTAATTTTTTGCCATATCGCCCAGTTCTGGATGAGACAGTCGTCGCTTTTTTATCCTCTTCTCATCATTGTGAAGCAGAAATCACCAATAGTTGGATTGTTCACCCTATAATGGTGAACGTGAGCTGGGTTTAGGTTAGTTTTACCCTAATAATGACGTGTTATTGCAAAAGTCACCTCTGTCTTCATCAAAAGCGTCACACAATTGTTGGCCCGACGTGTTGAAAGTGATTCCACTCATGAGAATAAGTGTTATTCTTTTTATTCATTATGTGTTTGTAGCTGCTTTCTTAAAGATCATGCGTTACAAAACAATTCATTAATTTCCACAAAAACAGTGCAAAAAAAATAATAAATTTGAGTTACATTTTAAGATGTTAAATTTAAGCTTGCATCAAACTCTTTCGTATTTCTTTTAATTACGTTACCAAATTACTTACCAAGGGGTTTCAGTTTAAATACCCCATTGATTTATTCACTTTCTGTTTTTTCTCTTATAATAAGTCAGAAATGCTCTGAAACTAGTTTAATATGATCCCGGAGCCTATGTGAATGAATGAATGATTTGTTTATTTTTTATAGCACATTTACACAGACAAATGTCTTCCAAAGTAACCCCCCCTCACTCAGTGACAGCAGCTGCCATGGAGCAGCTCAGCAGAGGCAATTCACCTAAACACCTGATGCCTCAACCTCCGACCAACACCAAGTGTTCCCTAAACTGCATGTTATTGGTATGTAAGCAATACAAGTTAAGACTTAAATCTAAAAAAAAGTTTGGATCCAAGCTTTTTTATGCAAAGCTTGATATATTCTTGTGGTCTCAATGATCACGGTCCGGGTCTCTGCCACTTGTCTGGATTTGGCCTTCAGAGACAGATCTGTTGTGTCGTCAACATGACAGATCTGTCCAAGGATTCGAGGATATATATATTCTACTAAAGAAGACAAGAATATTCTTAATCTGTGTAAAATGTAGCTCATCTTTTTCTATCCACTGTGGCCTCAAGTAGAGTCTTCTAGTCTCTAATCTTGGTATAAACTACCTTGAGTTCTGGGTCTCTCTTCATCATTTCCAGGATGATGTAGCAGCCGATGGAGTGACCGATCAGGACGAGCCGCGTTTCTCTGGGAACGTGTTTTCTGAGGAAAGTCAGTTTGTGTTCGATCTGTCCATTTATCCCAAACACATCCAACTCTTCTGCTAAAGATGCATCTGCGAAACAAGGAAGGTACAGTATAAGAATAAATAATAATTTGAGTAACAACTGTGATGGAGAACAATGCAATGTTTTGTTACTGTGGAATAACAAAAAACAGTGAAATGTTTATTTCCATCCAGTATTGCATTCTTTTTTTTTTTTTTTTTTACCAGTTTCTTGCATTAAAGTGAACCCTGGATATAATCACATGTTTACCCTAAAACACTTATAATATTATCACTTATATAAATACAGGACAAAAACTTGAAAGTGTTTGTTGTTTTATTAAAATAGTGTTTTAAAGAAATTACATGGCCATTTCCCTGCGGTTGTAACATAAAATAGTGTTGTCAGGTAGCAGGTAACTAAGCAACATGAATTCCTGGGTTAAACTTTGTCAGTTTGAGCTGGAGCAAAGCCAAATACAGGAAGATAATGTGGAATTTAGTGACACTGAAGATAATCAAGAGGAAGAGGCAAGAACTGGACACTGTCAGTGGTGTTTTTGTTTCAACTGTTCACAGATGAAATTGTGGGATTTACTATGGAAACACTATTTTATGTCATCAACCAAAATGGCGGCTGCCAGAGGCTTGAAAACAATATAAACAATGACAATTTTAATAAAAATTTTAAGCAGTTCTATATTTGTTTGCAATTTATTTTAATAAGCATGACCAGTACTAGTGTTTTAGCCTTATTTGTCCTCATATTCAGGGTTCCCTTTAATGATGGTAGTCTGACAAACTCTCCTCCAGCACATCCCAAAGATTCTCAATAGGGATAAAGTCTAGACTACACATGTGAAAATGTTGTCTCATGTTCCTGGAACCACTCTTTCACAATTTCAACCTGATTAATCTCGGCATTGTCATCTTGTAAATTGCCTGTGCCAGGAAAAAAATCCATTGATGAAATAACCTGGTCATTCAGTATATTCAGGTAGCTTCTTTGAGTACATACTGTTGCTGAACCAAAAATTGGCCAATTGCAGCAACCTCAGATCATGTGCTTAGTTAATCCACTTAGCAACTTTCTTTAAGCCAGGCAATGTATTTCACAGCAAAGAACAATGTCATTAATGTTACTGGCCCAACATCAGAACCTATCGTTTGTGTTTTCAGTGAGAGCAGCAGCTGTACCTTCTGTCATGTCCATGTGGTCTGGAGGTTCACAGTGTCCGGCGTGGGAAACACACCAGACGGAGAAGCGGCAGCTGAACGCTCGATACAGAGTCTGCATGAATGTTGTGTAGAAGCCGACCACACCTGGGTTACCTGTGCAGCAAAAAAATGCTGTGTCAGTGTTTCCCAGTAGTAGAGGAAACAATAGTGGACTCCAATAGTCTAATGTTTGCTCCCATAGAAAAAACAAAAAACACTAAATTTGCAGCAAAATGTATACTTAATGGTAGCAGTATTGTCACAAACAGATAGAAATAACTGTATTTTTTTCTGCAATCAGTGCTTTTGTATCCGTAGAGTCAATAAGGGGCATTTTATTCCACAAAATTATTGAATATTTTATCTTTTTCTTTCCATCGATACTACTGGAGAAGCTTCAGCAACGTCTGTGTAAAAAGCATTAAACATATATACACTTTTTTCTTTTAAAAGAAGCTACATGCCAATGTTAATTTGTTAAAAAATAGGTATCTGTATTTTGTGAGTAATTGTGGATGTAGGTGAAAACAAAAATGTGCATCATCTGCAGAAGAATGTAAGATTATTTAAACATGCATGAATCAATCCAAATACAACTTTGTGTAAACTAAGAGAACACTGTTATAACATAGTTTAAAAAAATAGTTTAAACATGTCTGCATGTTTACATAATCATGCCACAAATGATCTTATATCCCAGCTGAAAACATTTAGTTTTTTTACTAAAGACATTAACATTATAAAACTATTTTACCTGGAATCACAAGAATAAGCGTGTCATGTTTGGACTGTTGTAACTTGCAGCTGCCGTATTTTAACACCTCAGTTATGGCTCCATTACAGTAAAGAAAATCAGTGTTCGGTTTGTCAGTGTCGTCTGTCTCCAAACTCCCCATGTCTGGAAAAGAAAAGAATACAGTGAAGATGTGCAAACGTTTAATCGTGCATAATATTAATTGCTTTGCATAATAAACTTTTTAAAAAGGGTATATTTGTGTATTCATGAAACGCTTGATTATGTTGAACTCTAATCACATTTTTACTTTAACGTAGCTGAGTCGATATTATTTCAACTATTTAAGGGTTCGGGTTACTATTTTATTTTGCCTTTGTACTTAAGCCTATTTCATTTTCCATTCATATTTTTGCATGACTTATGTTTTTATATTTTTAATCACACTTTTTTATTATTATTATTATCATCAGAGTTTTATGTTGCACATTAGCACTGAAACAAGTTCATATTTGTGATTTTACTGATAATGGTAATACAACGTTCTTGAATCTAATTGCTGGGTTTCACAGTCTAGAACTGAGGTAAGAGGCAGTTTTTCCAATAATAACATTGTATTCTGCCATAATATATTTAGAAAAAAAACATTTCACCAATTTAAATGGTGATTTCTGGGGTGACTGGACTTGTGCAACTTTTGTGTTACAAAATAAATTCTATCTAGTTTAGTCTTTATTTGTCAGGGACCATGTACAAAATTCATTAATCTTAATAAAAGAAGAGATGAACTGCACCAGATTTAGCTATTGCTACTTTCCATCTGCAGTCCCTGGGCAGGTGAACACACAATACAAACATTTACATCTAAACAATATTAATTTTATCAGCCCCCAATTTGATTGAAATACCATTAGACTGTAGAATGTTGTGAGGCCATGTAAAACCCAGCAATAAAGGTGATATTACTGCAAATTTTAGGTTTATTTTACTGATAAATATATATACTGAAGGATTTCAGTGACAATCTCAACAACAGAACAAAAGATTTAAGTGTTACAAAAGTATTAGGCTCGGGATCGTGATCACACAGCTGTAGAATGTTCAGTTGGTCTAATGTTAAACCAATGGAGATTTTAAATTGTTAAATACCGAAAATCACGTTAATTAAATTATATTTTGACACTATATAGTGATAGATAAACATACCAGTACTGACCCAGCAGTTTATTGGGCTGCTCCACGGCTGTTTTGTTTTCTTTTTTTAATCGTTTTGTCTAATCTATTCCTATGGAAGTTCTGCTCAACTATCAACAAACATGGTGGATTTGCCATGATTTCCATGGTAACCACAGACGCCTCCCGAGCCTAATATTGCAGAGTATTTTAAGCACAACTGCAGCAAAAGATAAAAAAAAAAAAAACAGCTGACAGTGATAACATAAATGTTCCACTGCATGGCATCACAGGGTAGAGCATAAGAGCTTTCGATATCCAAACATCCTAACTCCGGATATGTCTTTGCCCATGTGACAACTGACTATAAGTCACAAAATTCGGTCTTGTGTCACCAATAATTGATATTTGTCTAAGCGAAATAAAGTCGTGTATTAATGTTTTTCTTTTACGAATTTTTGCTCTTGAATGCCATTACTTAGATCTTTAATAAAATACTGATTCAAAGTTCCTACCTTTTAAATATGAAGGGAAAAGTCTTTGAAAACTGTATTTAGAGATTCTTCTTTCGTGAGTCTGACAAAACAAAGAGCAAAGGTTCAACATTTTATCAACAACGACAAGGTTCAGTTCAAGCTAACAAAGATAACAACACGTAACAGTTAACTTACATAAGAAAAATAAAATGTTAGCTTAATAAATACGTATAATAATGTTGTATTCTCTCACATTATGAATCAAACAAAACACTATGACAATCTATAAAACATTAAAATATTCTAATATGTTTTAGCGTCTACAGTAAACAAATTAATAACGTATATGAAAATGTTAAAATCAAAGTATTCTGCGTTTATTATTTTCACTTTTTAGCATGTTATAGACCAAAACAAATGCAACTCAATTAGTGCTTTGCCTTTTTATATTTAGATTACCGTATAAAACTTTGCAACAATCAAGAAATGCTATGATAAAACAGTCTGCGGCGATATCAAAATGTAGCTTACCTTTCATAAAACTGTTTATTTGAGATCAGAAGCAGATTTCATTCAAAATTCAGCTCGGATTCAAGGCAAAACAAATTTCATCCGCGGCACTTCCTGGTTACGTCCTGCACGCTCGTCTCTGATTGGTCAGAATCGAACTAATGCGCCGTCTGCTGTTGTAAAGGGGAATTAAACTGTACAGAGGATTAGTGATTTATTTATTCAAGGACCATTTATATTGTTTTAGTAATTAATAACAAAAATATTGTTTATTTTCTCGAAGGCCAGATTTTTCGGCAAGTAGTGACCTCTCTGGGCCGGAGATACACGACAAGCCACCATTATAGTCAGCTAAAAATGATAATCAGAATTGTTTTTGATCATCGCAATCAATAAAAAAAACGATATCCAGATTTTAAAATTCACATAAAACCACATTGTTTATAGCAAAAACTGCTAAATGACTAAAACAAAACATAAACAAGGTAAAAAGCTAACATGTTTAGCAATAAAACATTATTTATAGCTAACATGTTGAGCAATAAAACATTATTTATATTATTTGTAAATATAAGTCTTGTTTCATCATAACAATCATTATCATTATAAATGGTACCGTAAAGGTAAAAACAATTGTGTTTCTTCTGTATAGTAAAATTATTGAAAGTGTTGTGTTTTCTCTTGTTTTGTATAATGATCTTCAAATGTGGAATTAGGCATAAATAAGCTTAGCTTTAGCCAATGCTTTTCAGTCACAATGAACAAACTCTGTGTATGTGACTGTGACAATGTTTTATTTCATTTATTTTTGTGTGTGTGTCTGAATAAACTACTACTAGGCTACAGCTACTGCTACTGCTACTACTATTACTACTAACTACTATTTAAAAAAAAAAATAATAATAATACTGTATATTTTCAGATATTTAGAAGAAGGGTTGTGGGTCGGATTTAATAGATTGGAGGACCTGATTTGTGTGATTTATGTTGAATAGCCCTGCACTAAACTCTCAAATATCACCAAATTCATGCCCATTTAGACAGTCTCAAGTTATTGCAACAGCCAGGGCGTGTTTTATCAAGCCAGGTGCTAAATTCCGGGTGCAAAAATAAAAAAAATATCATGTGTTATTATTTATGAGCATTTTACACAAACTTTAATATTGTAAGATATACATTAGATAAGACGCACATACAACATACTAAACAAAACAGATATGAACCACCTCAAATTCTGCATCTTTAGTGTGTGTGAGTGAAAAAAGTAATCTCTGCCAAGGTTTTGCTCCCCTAACCTGTTTTGCACATGAGCAAATGCTTGATAAATCTGGCTCACAGTGTTTCCTCTAGGTTTGTTGACTATAAGGATACTGTAATCCTATATAAACCTGCTTTATAAAAAAATGTAGTAATAATTGTTGACTTTTTATACCATTTAAAAAGGTTACACTGCTATGAAATATATCATAGGATTATTTTAGGACAATTATCGAACAAAAATAAAATTCTCAAATAAAAATATTGTGGTAAGCTGTGTAATGGGAGCTGTTAGTTGAGTGGGACGCCCGGCTTGTATAATGGTACGGGAAACACTGATAGTAGTATAGAAGCCTAAATAAGTCAGGAAAAAATACATTAAAAGTGTGTTAATGCAATGTTTAAAATAGAATGTAACCAGCCAAACTCATAGAAATTAGTGTGTAAGACTGGAATTATGGATACACGTCATTTTATACACACTTCTTTTTTATAGTTACGTTTTATTTGTGTTGTAAAAATCCAGGTTTATTGTAAAAATTGCGTGAGAAATGTACAACTCTCATATCATAACAATAAAAAGACAATCACTGCTTAGTTTGTCAAAGTTTAATTAACATAACATCACATTTAAATTAAGACACAGACATCAACATTGGTTCCATTTGCTTCAACATTACATTAAACATAAAAACGCAGCAAAACGTTTTACACACATTCAGCATCAAATAAAACAATTAAAACATTGCTAAAATCACATGGAAGAATCGGCGTCTAACCACTCTCTCGGTATCGTGGGCCACTCGCTGAAGGATTTCCACAGAAACGGCAAAGGTATTTCGATTTCCACTCGTTTGTTGGTGACTTTGACGTAAGGCGCCGTGCTCTCCGAGGCTTTGGACATCACTTCTACGCCGCTTTTGAGTCCGTTGTGAAGTCTGGACTGTAAGAATCCGACGAAATCCTTCAGCTCGTCGTTTATCGTGTCGACGTCGAGCGAGATGTAAACGTTGTGTATCGTTTCTTTGGTTGAGTCTTTGTATTCCGCCATCGCAGCGCTTGCCTTTCCTAGCTGCTCTTTGGACGTTTGTTTAGCTTCTGCGAATACATTTTCGACTTTAGATGCGACTTTCTTGTTTTCATCATTAATATAACTTATAAACTCATTACTCTTTTCAGCGATTAGCTCAAACAACTCGTTCAGCTTTTTGGACCAATCCCTAAACGCGTTTCTTAGCTCCATCGTCCATTTCTTTTGATAATGTTGCAGCTGCTCTAAAGTCTTTTCTCCACTTACAAAAACATCCGTTCCAGGTAATGTGAATTCGATTTCTTTAATATAGTTCGCGATGATATCTAAAAGGCTTAAAAATCGTGTTTTTGCTCTCTCTGTAACTTCAACGGCAAAGTCGCGGATTTTACGAGCGATTTCCAAAGCGGAGACTTGCTCTTTGTAACCTGGAAGCGTAAACTTTAGATCTTGTAAGTAATTCTGAACAGCTGATTCAATTTCTGATTTCTGCCTCCATATGAAAGAGTCGATTTCTAAGAACAAATTGTAAAGCTTTTCTCGCAAGTCGTGCAGTAAGTTCAAAGACACGAGCTCGTCCGATGCTTTTCTGTAAATGTCAACGCCTCCGTCGCTCAACTTTTCGATCGAATTCTGCACATCGTTGAGAGATAAAGGAAACTCGTGGTAAGTTCTCTCTACGGCGTTGGATAAAGTGTTTTTAAGCTTCATGCCGCCGCGGTTCAGGTCGAAACCGAAGTGAGCGGTGTGGTATTTGTTGATGAGTTTGAGAATGGCCTCGGTGATGGCGGGGATTCGGTCTTTCGACGCCTCTGTTACGTCGCGGAGGGTGTCGATGTTGAAGGAGGACTGCAGGGCCAGCTTCTGCGAGTTTCTCAGAGTGGCTTTGAATGTGACGATGTCCGTGTCTTTCTCTGGAGTCGCCTGAAACAAAGTAAAAGATAAAAATATTAAAACAAGGGCTACAACACCGTATCTATTAATCTCAACTAATAAACTATTCCAGTAATCGTCAACTAATTAATAAATCTGCTTAAAACAAGATAATATATACTTAACTTGCTCAAACCACATTTTTTGCTTTGGACATAAAAAATAAACTAAGCAATTAATCAAAATACATAATCAACAAAGTATCGATTATCAAAATAAAAGTTAAATGCATCCGCCCTAATTAAAACATGTTAAGGATCTGTTTTCCTATTGGTCCCTGATGCCTTTTTACTTAATTTTTCTTTTCTTTTTTGCCATCTGATAAAAAATAAGTAAAAATCTCATGTACATGTTCAAGATAAAGTTGCAAATTTCTTTTTACAGCCAAACAATCCATTGTGGGATAAATCAGACTTTGCTTGTACTCTAATCCTACAAATAAAAAAATACCTAAAAAATTGACATTTTAAAAGGACTTTTAAACGGCTAAACCTAAACTTTTAGTTAAATTACCTTCAGCTTTTGAAAAGGTAGTGTCAAAACCCAAACCAGCACAAACTAGTGTCATTCAAACTGCAAACAACAGCTTTACTGCTCATCAGAGGATTAAAGTACAGAGCTTCATCTTCAGCAGCAAAAACGTTGAAGCTTCGGACTATGATCTCCTTAATTGTCTTTAAGTCGTTCTTGACACATGTAGTTTGTGATGAATGCAGCTGTTTTTAAGTGTCTCTGTCATACTCTTTTATTGTAAATAGTCATATGTGTGAAAGATGTCGTGTTTTATAGGTATATTCTTGTCATGTTGCACTGTCACTTTTGTTCTTGTGCTGCTGCCTCTGAACCAAGTCATTGTTGTCATTGTATCTACCTGGATAAATAAAGATTAAATAAAAAACACTAATAAAATTTACACTGAGTCCAGTCAATTGTTTATGTTATGAAGGACTCAGAAACCAGTTCAGTTTGAGTTGTAGACGATTTTAGTCACTTTAGGGAAAAATGGCCGGCTCATTATTATGTTTAATCCTGCAACTGAGGCTTGAGTGCACAGAAAAGTCCTATTTTCACCTATCCCTCATCCCCATCCCCAATGTGTAAGACACAGAATGACACGTCAGCTCTCAAAATTGTAATGTAGACATTTTTGCAAAAACTTTGACAAACGGCAATCTATTACAGACTGAACGAGGTACACTAGTATTACAATTGCTTTTCCAGTTCTGCAACAAACACCCAGCCGAGTTTTGTCTTACTCTTACCAAGTAACGGACGAAGAGTTTTCCAAACAGCTGGGATGGAGACCTCCTCTGCAGATAAAGTCCCAGGAAACCCGTTGTAGGAGACGAGACAGACGCTGTGATGCCGTCTTTACGAGCAGACATTCGATAGCCCACATCAGCGAATAAAGGACTGGTGACGTCAACTGTCAGAGTGTGTGAGTAAACACTAAAAACAGAGGAAAAAGCAAGGTTAAACATTAGAAGCAATCTTGTGAGGTCCTCTGAGATAACTTTTGTCCAATCAACATTTTAGTGCTATTAAGCATTCCTATTTTGAGCTCTGGATCCCATGTCCCAGCTAATATATCCAAATCCGCCTGTTTGTCCCAGTTTTACTCAAGACATGTCCCAGTTGTCCTGATTTTTGACAACTCTGGCACTTTTGAACAGTAAAGAAAGGAATATATTGCCATTTCTTTTGTCAAATTGAGAATACCGTGCTTGAAAATCATCAAAACACAAGAAAAAAATGCAGTTTCAGAGAATAAACGTGTGAATGAGCCATAAATTGTGCGTGAGAATATACATACTGTATTTACCCGCTATTTTGACCGAATGTTTATTACCCTCTGCAAAAACTTGTGTGTCCCAGTTTTTAATTTTGAAAATATGGTCATTCTATCCAGGTAACACAAAAATTCGTCACATTTGCACTTACTGAGAATCAGAGGAAGCTTGTCGTTTCATTCTGTCAGAAAAAAAGAGACATTACAATTAGACACTGGAGGTCAAAACATACATTTGATTTTCACAGTAAATACTGATAGTGTGCTTATATTTGTCAAGTGTCATCCGTAACATTGGTCAAATTTAAGTCAGTATAATGTGTTTGTCATTTATTTTTTATTTTGAGCTACAAGAAGACACTTGATTAAGGCTAGAAACCAAAAAGGACTCAAACTAAAATTAGTAAAATGTCCATTTGCTGCCTCACTTACCTTGGTGTTCTGAGAAAATTATGTTGCCACTTCACGTTGACGTCACTGTGGACAAAGTCAATATTTCCCTTGAGGCTGTAAGTTTCATCGTTGAGTCCAAGAGTTGCAGAAGCTGAGGCGACAAATAAAAAGTATAGAAGCACATTTATATTCTACATAAAACAATAAATTACAATGACAAGAAAAGACATTGATTGCATGGTAACCTACAGTAACTAACATCCAGATCAAACTTAAACAAACTAACAGAGGCTGACTTTATATTTACAATTTTATCTTTTATATAAAAATGTTGGTAACTGGACTTTTTCAGATTAATTTGTCTTTGCATGTTGGCGCTTTTTGGTGACATATGCGAAGGGATTCTGTCCTGTAATTTTCAACTTTTATTTGTCAGTTTCTTCACATTTTGCAATCTAGCTGCTGTACAACTGTTACAAATACTTACAGCAAGAACTAACAGACTAATGTTCTGTACTCCCTTGATTATCTACACGTTAAGTCCTTGTTTTACATTTTTTCAATAGGTTGCAAGAGCCAGTTTTTCTGATTAATCTCGTTGTACTTTGTCATTAAACGTCTCATAGGTAATTTCACAAATTTTCTGGTGATTTTTATTGGTGCCTAGGCTCACTGACCTTTTGTATTAACAATTTGCATTAAACAATATTATTTTAGCTGCCAAACATATTAAAATATTAGGATATATTTACACAATGGCTGCTGCAACTGCCACAAATCCACACTCTCCCTAGTCAGTATTAACACTGAATTATAATAATGACATGTCATGGCGATTGCATATATTAAAGCGAACCCTGGATATAATCACATGTTTATCCTAAACACTTATAATATTATCACTTAGCCTATATAAATTCAGGACAAATACCTTGAAAGTATTTGTAGTTTTATTAAAATAGTGTTATGAAGAAATGACATGGAGGCTGCCATTTTGTTGCAGTTATGACATAAAATAGTGTTGTCAGGTAACAGGCACTAGCAGGTAACTAAGCAACATGAATTCCTGGGTTAAACCTTGTCAGTTTGAGCCGTAGCAAAGCCAAATACAGAACGATTATGTGAAATCTAGTAAAACTGAAGATAATCAAGAGGAAGAGGAAGAACTGGACACTATCAGTGGTGTTTTCGTTTCAACTGTTCACCGATCAAACCACAGGAGTAACCATGGAAACACTATTTTATGTCATCAACCAAAATGGCGGCTCCCAGTGGCTTGAAAAAAACATAAACAATGACAATTTTATAAAAAAATAGTAAGCAGTTATATATTTGTTTGTAATTTATTTTAATAAGCATGACCCGTACTAGCATTTTAGTCATATTTGTCTTCATATCCAGGGTTCCCTTTAAAGGCATTTTACGTCTAATGATACATCTGTGGTCCAAACTATACAGAGAACTGTTTTCTGTCTGTGTCTACTCATTTTTCTTTGAATTGTGAAAAATATTAACCTACAATCACTGCACTGGACTGGATTGTATGTAGAAATATTTGTGTGTCATTACACTAAATAAACACAAGCATTCATCCTTTTTATACTTACGTCAAAGGGGTTATTTTAAAAGAATTGAATAGCTTAAAATGAAAAGTATGTTTTTCCTAAACAAAGAAGCATAATTAAATTTACAAATACAAAAAGCTTCAATTTTGAAGTATTTAAGCAAGAAAGTCATTGTAAAGTTCAGCTTCCCATTAGTTTCTATGAGATCTTTTGTAGACTCTCCCTACGCAAGATGGCTGGACATTAGTTGCAATAGGTTACAATGGCTACGCTCTTTCTAGTCATTATAATAAATCAATGAGTAATATAACATATTTGCCTTACCTGCGAGATCATACTCCAAGAAGACCATTGTGGACGTGCAGACAGACTTGAGAGCAGTGATGATGTTGGATCCTCGTTTTTCCACCTCGCTTTCGGTTGAAACGTTGTAAATCGGGGAAGCGACTTTAAAGGTGGTAGTAACCATGGCGATATTGGGGATGAAGATTCGCACCGGTAGATACAAGTCCATTTCCGGGATTTCGATCGTCTGCTCTGGTATTACAATGGTCGGCAGCTCAATGTTCGAAATGTAGTTTATAATTTCATTTAGTTCGACATTAACTCCAATATACACTGATTTCGGAAGCGGAATAGGAGACACGCCAATCTCATATCGTGGAATCTTGACGGCCAGAAACGCCATTTTTCCCTCTATATATTCAGTGTCGATGTCAAAACTGGGCACGGATAATATTGGCAATTCAGGAAGAATGAGGTCAAGCATGATGTCAAATGCCTTGGTTGTGATAACTTTGGGTATTTCCAATTCCTTGAGATCGTAGACGAACGGTTCGATGTGCAAGTTGGTGAACGGTACTTGGAATTCTGGGACTGACAGAGTGGGAGGAAAGGTTACGTAATCCGGTATTTCGATTTCCTCAATTCGCATGTCTATTTTTCTGATAGCGGCTGGGATTTTTGTGATGAAATGCGGGACAGGGATGGTGAAACTGGGAATTCTTAGCAAAATTCCATCCTCAAACAATCTATGAGGTAAGCCATACTCTTGTCCATAGTCTGATTTAGTAATGACAACGCTGGATGAAATGTTCAGCACTTGCAAGTCGTCTATATTTGTAACCTGGTCGAACTTAAGCACATCCCACAAGGTTTTCTGATACACAGGGAGTTTTATTGCTTTCAAGAAATCCAGATGCCCTTCCATTGATTCACTCAAGTCCACACGAGCTTCACTTTCTTCATTGCTGACGGTAAAATCGCAAGCGTGTATGAAAGAAGCTATCTGCTCTTTTGCTAGCCAAGATAATATCTGCTTCTCATAAGTGATTTCAAGATTAATGTTGCGAATAAATCCAATATGGCCCAAACTGCTTGGCTGTTTTACGTCAACATCCACTTTTGTTTTTAACGATTTCAAAGGAACCAAGTCTATTTCAGCTGTAGCTACGTGTTTTCCATCTGTGTTGAAGAACTCTAGATAGGCGTTATTATTTCCAGTGTAGTCAATAGTTGCAAACATTCGGCTCAAGGAAATTTCGAGACCAAAATTTTCAATCCCATCGAAGTGAATGATGTTTTCTCCAGTGCTTCGCTTCAGCTTTTCCTGTTTTTCAATACTGGAGCTAACAGAAGTTGTAACAGTCGTTCGAAGGCCGTTAATATTGAGGTAGAACACTGCTTTGTTATTAACGTCTTGAACAATATTCCATTTATCCATTATTATGATGTCTGTCTTACCTTGCGTCGAACTGTCTAGCGAAATGTGGGAGGTAAGCGCTTCGAGTTCAGTTAGCATGTCAAGCGTTCCTTTTCCTACCGAACTAATCACTGGAATACTGAACATATATTTGAGCTTATTCTTTGAGCTTACAGTTGGTTTTGTTTGGGTATTTCCCTTGATTACTTGATCAAATTCTAAATTAAGGTATGGCATGCTAATTTTGACTATATTAACAATGGAGGTACTGCTCATCTTGTCAAGGGTAATAGCACTTTCGTGGTTAGCTTGAACATTTTCTTGTTCGAAGGTGATGGTAGTTGCTAGTCTAATGCCTCTTCTTCTTATCAGACTTGTTGTTCCATCCAGTTTGGCGTTCAAAACCTCAAAAACTGACGCAGAGTTAGCAGCAAACCTAGCCAGAAAGTCCGGTTCATTCACAAGATCGCCATTAGCACTTACAGTAATCACGGCAGACTTGAACGAAAAGTCTAGAGTAAATTTACCCAAAGCGGGAATTTCAATGTTGTTTGGGAGATCTGGGAATGTGAAAGTTGGTAGCTGTATTTTGTTTAAAGTTTCTGGCACGTGAATGACTGGCAACTCCAAAGACGGTAGAACAAGGGTGTAAGAAGGAACGGAGAAACCTAGCGCTGGGACTTTGAAGCTAGGTGTGCTAACTTCTTTGGGTACTACATAGCTGAAAGCCGGCAATTCAGCTGAAAATGCAGACACTTCGATGTTCAGAATTGGTATTTTGTATCCAGGGATGGTGATTATTCTTGGAGGTATACTAGTAGTGTCCTTTTTGTGCTTAATATAGCGTTTTTTAACTTGGCTGTGTGATTCTTTCAATAGGTCAACTACTTTGTCTCTCAGCATTTCAAATTGCTCTTGAAGAACATTGGCGTTGTCTCTGATTGCATTGTAAAAAGGCTCAAGATTCAGCTCCAAAATATGCGTTTTGGGGTTTTTAAAGTAGTGAAGCTTCAAGTTACAGTCAAATGATTGTTGAGGGTTGTGAAGCAAGTATTTAAGTCCAGCATGATCCCATAAAGAGAAATCTGTAACAGCAGGTGTGCTCTTTTCAAAATATGGAATTGTTATTTCTGGGATGGACAGTGGAACGGTCAAAAAGTCTAAATTGGCTTCAGCGTTGATCATTTTTTGCAAAACAATCTCTGTAGCATTGTTTTCTATGACAAAGTTGTGGTTATATTTGTACTGGTTGAATCTAGCCAAAGCGAGCCAACATGCTTTCTGTTTCTCTGAATTTAATATGAGACAATAGTCGTTTTGAAAGTCCACTTTACCGGTAAGCTTAAGAGGAAGGAAAATCTTTAGGTTGGCCTTGTTTTTAGCATCTACAATAATCTCAAATGGATGCATCTTGAAATCCAGCATACTTAATTCAGTGCCTTTAACACTTCCAGTATATTCACAGTCATGAGTAGCTGTAATGGTTAGCTTTAAATCTTCAATATTAGCTTCTGTCTCCAATACGGTGACACTTTTCTTCAATGACGGGATTTCCATTTCATTTCGAGCAGCTACTTTAACATGGCTTAGTATAACTGATTCTACCGTCACAGATTCCTTCGATTTGAAGCACTTAGCATCAGTATCTGCGTCATACGTTAGCTTAGCCGTGCTTAGATCGATGTTAAAATCAAGTTTATTCTTGTGAGTGCCTTCATCAGCGTAATCGTCAATAGACCATTTGCAATTAGCGTTTGTTTCCGCCACAACTGCTACTTTTTCTGACTCCAAAGTGATGGCTCCAGTATGTTTGAGGCTAGCTTGGCTTGAAAAGTCAAGCGATGGGAAATCCAAACTGTGATCGTACGTTGTGTCACAGGTTGCAAAAATGCCGCCTTTAAGAGTAAGCACGATATTGTTCATTAAATCAGAGGTGTAAATCGGAGTTGTAGCTTTAGCATTCGTCCTCGCTGTTGCTTCGGCGGATGAGCTTGTCAGGGTCAGCACTCCCTCGTGATCGATTGAAAAGCCGCGTGCGTTGCTTTGACAGTTTCCATAAATAACATTTTCTTCATTCTGGGAGCTTCCAATTTGGCGTCAACTTCAAGATTAAATTCAAGCGGTTTGTATATTGACGTGGCTTGGGAGGAAAGTGTGGCGGTAAATAACGGATTTTTCAAAGTGGTTGTTGCGTTTTCAATATTTCCGGTGGTTGTAAGTGTGTATTGTGGTGAGTTTACTCTAAATTCTCCATAAAGTTTGCCGAAAACAGGAAGGCAAATTTCACTAGGGATTTCAGGCATTTCGATCGCAGGAATCGGCAGCATTGTGATTTCAAAAGCAGCCAAGTCTATTTTCGGGACAGTTATAGTTGGTACTTTAACTTCAGAAAGAGTTATTTCAGGGAATGTAAAGTCCGGCAAATCGAACAGGTACAAAACTTTAAGATCTCCGAAGATTTCATGTGGATCAGGCCATTGGATTTCAAACATTTTAAGCTCATCAATGTATGCAACAATCTTGGCTTTTACCTCTTCGAAGTCAATTGTATAAGATGGGATAGTGTAGGTGTTCAGAATTGTAATTTCTGGGATTGTAATTTGATCTGGTATGGTAATTTCACCTAATTTGTTCAGATTGAGTGAAAATCCTGGGATGGCAAGATCAGTAAGCGGTACAGTAAACATTGGTATCTTAATCTCTGCTTCTTTGATTGTTTTGAAAGCCTCATCCAAGGCTGCTTTTACTTTATTTGCAACGTCACTATTTGTCAAATATTTAGCAAGTTTGTCAATCAGTTCAGTCAGTTTTGTCGTTATCAGTTCAACAGTATTTTTGTAGAATTCGCTTGCTCTTTGGAGGTAGAAATTAATTTCCTCAATGACGTCCATATCTGAAATTCGCTGTCTTATGTCGTCAAGAACATCCAAGGTTTTTAGTTTGATGTCATTGTACAAGGTTGTGTCAAATACATCTTTCAGCTTAATAAGAGCATCAGCCACCTTGGTATTTTTCAGTTCATCTAAATATGTGTAGATTGAATTCTGTAGCTCTCTGAGGAAATCTCTCACTGCTTCAATTTTCTCAACAATTTCGTAAAGCTTAATTTGCTCATTGACGTAATCGGTAAGCTCTGCAATTTTTATATTTGCCTCATCTACAAACGCAGGATAATCCAACTCCTTCATTGACTTGATCAAGCTAGCAATGTTTTCATTAAGACGTTCAATGAGTTTCTTGAAGTCAATTTCTTTGAGGGCATTTGTGACATGTGACAAAAAGTCCATTATTTTGTTGTATGCGTAATCAAAATTTATATTTCGGATTGTGTCTACGAGGATCTGCACGGTTTCTTCAATTTTCAAATCGTCAATTAGCATGTCCAGCTGATCCAACAATTCTTTAAATTTCTCATCAATATTGTACTTCATGACTTGATCTTTTATGTAAGTGTAAACTGCGTTGAGTTTTTGCGGGATTTCATATTCGTCGACCCAGTTGGCAATGATGTCGTTCATGTTATCCAGCACACGTTTTATATCTTCGTAAGGTATCGTGTATTGGAGCTGATCAATGTACGAGGCCAAGTCAAATGATAGGATGTAATCTTTGAAATCATCAAAAGACTTCTTTATATCAAAGTTTTCGACAGCTTGCTTGATTTCTGACAGAATGTCTTTGATTTTGTCCATTACGCCATATTTTGCGTCAAGATCCTTTAGCCATGTGGTGCTGCTATCGGTAAGTTTTTGCAGATCGATCTGACTCAGTATATCTTGAATGGCGTCAAGGAGCTTCATCAGCGTCAATTTAATTTCATATTTTTCATTGAAATTCCATAAATACTCTCCAATCTCTTGAAGCACATTTGTAATCTTGTCTCCAATTTCTCCCGATTCAACGTAATCTTTGAGCGTGACAAGTAAGTCTTTTATTTTCGTGGCGACGTCTGTTATGGTTTCTTCTAGAGCTACTTTCAGGTCCATCAGCACTTTTTCCAGATCTTCCAAAGTGACTGAAAACTCATTCATGAAGTAGTCAATTTTGTCATTTACAGGTGCAATATAGTTTTCTAGATCATATTCTTTCATGAACTCAGCCACCTTCTTTGGCAACTCAGCTAACCAGTTTTTAAAGTCATTTATTGTCAAAGGTATTTGTAGATCGTTGATGTAATTGTGCAATGATTCCAAAGCTTGAACAAGTGTCGTCTTAACTTGTTCGAAAGCAACCGGAAAGCTTTCGATGAATGGCAACTCAATTATATGGCATTCCGTATTCTTGTCGTATTTAAGGAACCCAGACATGCTAAATTCCTCATCACTTGGACTATCTTTGGTTAGCTTACTCAAAAGATTCGTTTGCACAACACTTGCAAACTCAGCTCCTATCTTCTCTGGATTATTAAAGGTGTTCAAATCAAAATTGTAAGCATGGTTATTTAGCTTGGATTTCCATTTCCAAGTTAGAAGTTGGTTGTTCGGCGTCAAAAGTCCTTCTAGTTTGCTGTCCAAATCAGTTGCGATCTCCGCCATTCGTCTAGGCTTATGCGTTGTTGAAAACCTGTTGTCAGATGTGTAAGCTAAAGACAGCGGCTCACCTTTAAACAAGAATCTACTGTACAATTGTCCCGTATGCTTCCCATGCAGCCTCATTTCGCCATCGCTATTGACAAGTCCATCGATGGAAAGACTAAATGGAAGAGCCATGACTTTCAAAGTGCTGTCCAATCGAAGTGGCTGAGAATTTACCCTTGCTTCACATTTAGTCGTCGAGGAAAGCCCAGCGAATTCGAAGTCGCAATTATGGCTAAGATGGGCTTCCAATGCCTTTGCAGATGTGCTGTATTTTAAAGCACCCTCCAGGCCTGCAAAATTCACTTCATAGACATTTTTAAAGCTGTTATCCTCCCCATACTCTCCCATAACCTTTCCGCTGAGATCTAAGTTAGTCGGTCGAAGCTTGAGATGCCCTTCATTGTTCAAACTTAACTCGTATAATTTCAAATCATTCGTCGAGTCAATAGTCGCTACAAAAGGCTGTACGTTCACCTTGGTGTCTTGCTTGTAATAGACATCTTCGCAAATGAAGTTGTTGGATTTCGAGCGGAAATTTAGTGTCCACAGTGTGACGGCCAGTTGGTGGCTGTTCTCGGTTTTCATTTGCTTCACTGATCCCATTGTATCGGCGTTAAAAGTCAAGCCATTTCGATTCAGTAACATATTGATGGTGTTTCTCGTAGTCCCATCAAACGCGTTCCCCTTGAGAACTCCCTCTAGAGTTACTTCGGAAAACGTGGCTTTTCCGTCAATTTTAAGCCCTCCTCTACCTTCATCGCCAATTGCTTTGGTATCGGTGGTCATTGTTGCTCCATTTCTGTCTATAACGCAATTGAAAACATTCTCGATTGTCACAGGAGCACACTGAATAGTATTAGTGCCACTTGTTCCTATGCCATTTTTGTTGATCGTCAAGGAAGCTTTGTGTAATCCACGCCCTAAATCGAATGTAAGTGAGCCTTCTGAGTTTACTTCCAATCCATTATAATCTAAAGTCCCTGTGAGAAGCGAATAAATTCTATTTTTACCATCGTCAACTTGGGATTCTGCTTTGAAAAGCGCCATTTGATCGGACACGCCAATTTCTACTTTATTATTGAGAACATTGCCCATTCCTGAAGCCATCCCGTTGCATTTTAGTGTCAACTGTGCATCCTTAAATTTTAACTCAGCTACATGTTTCAAGGCATCATCAAGAGCATTTGTTTTGGAGATAATATGCAGTTCGGAGTTTAAGTATACTCCTCGAATGATGTTTTTAAGTTGACCTAGCGGACAATTGAAAACCAGACTTGACTCTCCTCGCCCTTCTCGAGCTTGCGGACGGAGAATGTAGCTTTGCGTGTAGCTCATATCAGAATTATAAGATCCCAGTTTGAATTTTCCGTCCCCTGTCCCCTCGATGTAAAGTTTGTCCTCATCGGGTTTGGCTGTGGCCTGACTCGTGTAGAGCCAAGTTGTCTCGAAGCCAACTGGACTTGATACTTCAACCTTGTAGTCAAGTTTTGCGTCGGTGACACGCACGGTTTCAATTATGCTGAAGCTGGCGTCGATGAGGCAATGGCTGAATGTGTTGTTGAGGACGTATTTCAGGCTGTCGTCTTCGCGTCCAGCCAATATGCGAGTGCCTGTAAGCAAAAATATGAAATAGAAGTATGGCCTGTTTTATGCCTTCAGTTACAGACACAATCAAATATGCCAATGTATAATGTATTACACCACTACATTGCAAAAAATGATTGTTAATGAAGTTAAAGTTGCTTTATTCTAGGATTTAAACCTAATTTCAAGCATTACGACAAATTTAGCCTTGATTTATAGAAGACAGATTGTTTACCTTGTTTCAAAGTGTTTAGAACTGATTTCAGGACATTTCCTCTCATTTCAAGCCAGGCTTAAGAAAATTGTTCTTACCCCATTGGCATTTTTTTTAAGCCAAATTCTCTTATAACCAGTTAAAAATGTTTTAAAACCAGTGAAATATTCTACATTACATTAAGCAACTAAATCTTATTTAGTTGAAACAGCTCAAATCTGGATTAAAATTCTGAATCCAAGTTGTTTCAAGCAAGTCTAGTTATATAGTTTAGGCAGTGTAGTTTTCCATTTAAAATTTGCAAATTGTTTATCTTAAATCAAGCCGCTCGCACATTTTCGTTTTGTTGTTTTTAAGAAACAAAGAAGTTTCCCCAAACAACTAGACGAAGAGTATGTTTATGCAGGTGTCAATCCCTTTATCGTGCATAAAGGGATTAATCTTTTTAAAAACCTATACTCACAACTTACACTGTCTTTCTTACTGTTAGATGTATTGTCTTCTTCATATTTTAGTGTTGCCATAATTTTTATTTAGAGCTCCTTGTCTGTTTTATACGGCTATATATAAATAAAGATTGACTGATTGGATTGATTGATTGATTGACTGGATTGATACAATATTTACAGTATATGCTGAAAATGTCACAATATTTTATAATAGGGGTCAATTTTAGCACATTTCTTACTCTTACAATATAACCCACAGCAAAAAAATACAGATGTTTGTAACAATTTCAATTTGCGTTTCAAAATTCAAATTGGGTTTAATTGTGTTCATTTTAGTGTCTTGCGTTATATAATTCGAATTCTGTCAAACATATTGTTTCAGATTAAAAACCAAGTCATAAATGTAAAATGTTGAAATCGTTCCGAGAGCCTCAGATTTAGCTTCACGACCCCCTCAGTTCTCATAAATGTGTTTAAGAATTAGGAATAAATGTATACAATTTATTCGCTTATAATTAACAAGGACCCCAATATATTCCGGGAGAACCTCTGCTGTTAGTAGAATTTCAATAGGATTCTTCTTACCTTCAAGTTGTATGAGAGTAAGCAGAGAGGAGACTGTGCCATGATCTTGTAATGTGCCATGAAATTTCTGTTGTTGTCTACAGAAAACGTTCCTTCCCAGCTGTAAATGTTACTGTTGATTTTGGCCGAAGCTTCAGCCAATCCCAGCCGAGGAAGAGACAAGTCCCAAGATGGCGGTACGGTGAAAGGGGGCAGTTTTACAGTCAGAGGAGGCAGATGAAGGCCAATCTTTGGCACGTCTATTGCAGGGAAAGTGATTTGTTCAGGGAAGTCCAGCTCTTGTGAAGTTTTGCCTCCGAGTGGTAGAGGAATTGAGAGAGGAAGCCATTCTTTGTTGAACTTATACTGGAATAAGCCATCGCTGTAGAATATAAGAAACAAAAAATCAGATCAACTTCTGTAATATAATTTGTATAGTTTGTTTTGCAGGGCAGAACAGTAACCTACTACTGGAAGAAGAGTTTCTCTGGTAAAGGTGGAAGCATGAGATCAGAAACGCTTCTCTTGGACCGAAGCTTTTCCAGATATGGGAATTGTGCAGTCAGTTTGTCCATCCAGATGTTAACTGCCTGTAAAGAATTTTAACATAACAATAAATTAAAAGAAAATGGGCTTACTATCAAAAGTGTTTAGTTCCTTCCAGTTATTTGAGCATATGTTATACAACTTGACAAGTTGAACTTGTGATGTAGGTAACTGTGTAACCCAAGATTAAGCCATGGCTGAACGAGCAGTGTGTAAAGACTAGTGATGGGCAAAATGAAGCAAGGCTTCGAAGCCTGTGCCGAGCAAAAGTGGGCGTGTCCAGTGAAGTCTTGAAATAAACCGTGGTTCAGTGGCAAGGAAGTCACGTGACCAAAGCTTCAGTTTGTGAAAAATGAATGTAATCAAGGAAAACGCTGGCTATGTGAGCACAAAATGCTATATAAATATTGTTGTGACTAATATTATTGCTAAAAGCACATAAACGTTAAAAGAAGATCATTCAAATAAATATATATTCTTTGTCATACATTGATCTCTCGAGGTGAGGGCAGTATTACGAAGCTTCACTTTGTTGAAGCTTTGGGCGGAGTTTGATTGTGGGGCTTCATTGGTTCATTTCACCCATCACTAATAAATACACTTATCCAAAGTCAGAGCACCACAAAAAGGAAGCATTATATGAGTGCACAAGAAAATCTGCTCCAATCTCAAATGGGGAATGAAATAACACAATTCAATGATGACAGCATACAGCTTAAGATTTTGTGACTAAGTGACACTAAAGTCGACTGCACACTAGAGAAATTTAAAATCTTTTGCCATTTTACAAGTTTTAAACACAGGCAAAGACCTAAGTGATTTTGCAATGATTATTTATCTCACTGTCACATCATAGGATGGACAGAGACACCACAGACATGCCAAGCTCAGTACCAATTTTCTACGGAGTGTAGTGTAGTGTTACATAATCGAGGTTGGTGCTATAGAATCAGGGGTCAGTGTCAAAATGCAAACATACATACATGAGATACTTGAGCTGCCTGTGCCATTTTAAAAAAAGAAACAAGAATAGTGCAAGGATTAAACCCAGCTTGTAAAGGCCACAGGAGAACAAATATTCATTAGCGATAAGAAGCTGGTTTCATTGATTTTATGTGGATGTGATACAATGAAACTAGGGGTATAATGATACATCGCGATGCGCAAAAGTTAAGATTCCGCATCGTGGACTGTCTCGATGCGGCTCGATGCAGGGTCGCATTATTAATATTATTAAAACAATCCCGCAGATGTGTCCCGTTCGTCTGTGTAGCACGCCATTCGAGCTACACATCCTCGCTACACAACGGTGCTAAATAGCCTACAAGAATCAAACCCGTGCTCAACACCGCTGTGATAGCACAAGCCGCGCGATGTTCCTTCGCTCATTAAACTTCCTCAGTTTGTGAGAGAGACAAGTTGTGAGCAGAAACTGGGAGCGAGGTGGCAGCACCACGGGCTCGCACAGCACACAAAAAACAAACAAAAAAACATTATAAATAAAATACATAGTAAATATTCTTGCCTCTATTGCTTTGGTGACGATGTGTCTTAGCTTCATGTCCGTTTTGGCCACTCTCTGGTCCAACATGTCGTCCAGAAGCTGCTGCAGATGCTGGTGATAATCCTCTGCGTTCGGGATCAGCTTTTGGATTTCTGAGTTTGCGTCCGTTTTCAGCTCGAGCACGACTTTGTCATCGTCTTTGAACAGAAGAAACTGTCAGTAAACTGTCACTTTAACTTAGGTGTTGAGGTTGCCGTTGGTTACCATATTTGAGCGACACTTTCTGTTCGTAAAGAGTCCCCGGGAGGTTTGCGGCGGTCTCTATGACGACGGTGATGATGTCGTCAATGTTTAAAGTGGAAGTTATGGAAGCGTCTGCGTTCAGAGAGGGAAGGTCATCTGGAGCTGCAGCATGGCGTTCTTCATCATTTCTAGACTGTAAACATAACAGATATGACGAAACAGCTCCAGAAATTATCACGTCAATAAATAATATTAACAGAAACACTTTTGCAATAATAAAATGACCCATTAAACACAAGTACATAATTTGCATGAAAAAAGTGTCATAAAAAACACTATTCTGCTGTCTCCAGAACAAGACTTAAGAAAAAAGAAGAAATAAAATACATAACAAAATAAAAAATATGTATTAAAAAAAAAACTAATGTAAAAAGTTTGGCTTCCTACTAGTTTGTATTCTTTAGAGGAATTTTGTAACACGACATGGCTCAGGAACTCTGGGGAGTGTATCTGTTCCAGATGCTGCTGCTCCAGTGTCGATGCCTGGACCTTGGATCCCACATAATCTTGAGAACCTAGAACTCTCTCACTGCTCCACTCCTGCCTCTCTTTGACTGGCTGTCTTTGTCTTGCTAGAAAATTCGTCTCCCTAAAAGTGATTTCTGGCTCCACAGACTTCAAGTCAGCTCAGTCCTGGTCACATCTACAGCCTGTCGTCCATGGGAGTGGATCTCTCTTTCACTGTGGTTCTCCTCAAGGTTTCTCTTTTTCCCCCTGGTGTTTTTTTTTTTTTTTTTTTGAGTTTTTCCTTGCCGAGAAGGAGGGTCTAAGATCAGGGGATGCTCTGGGACAATTTTTCTTTGCCTATTTGTTGTTGAACAATCTGCCTGCATTTCCTAATAAAAATTGTTCCTGATTTTTTATTGTTTCCGTTGCATTGACCAAATGTTTCACTGTTCGATTTTCTGACAAATCTTATTTGCTAAATCAACTTCTTGTAAAGTCCGCTGAGATAATTGCTGTTGTGATTTTTGGCTATACAAATAAATTGAATTGAAAATTGAATTGAACTAAAAATAATGCCGCGTTCATGTGGTCTTCAAGAATTTTTTTTATAATAATGACATAAGTAAAATGTTTCTGATATGATTAATTGCTAAGCCCATCAAATACATAAAATTATCTTTAAAATAGGGGTGTCAAATTAGTGCATTAAGTGAGATTAATTAATTACAGACATATTAATCGAGTTAATTTTTTTAATCGCATTACTATTTTGAAATCTTTAACTTCATTGTTTTCATATGTGAGTTACAAAGTGGACATAAGGATTATTCAACTTGACAATTTAGCAACAAAACACTTCCTAAAGTCTTCATTTTTTGCATTATATTAATATTTCCATCTGCAACAATAATGTAAATTTAAGGACTGGGATGGGGCCAGAGTCATCGGGACCGAGGACAACAAACACCAACGCTGGATAAAAGAGGCAATCGAAATCCGGAAGCGTGCCCCGGCTACACTAAATAGAGATGAGGGGGCTTTCTTGCTTTCTCATACTAGGGATACTGTTCTTAAGAAGCCGGACTGCAGAGGGCGCTGTCGTCCTTCCTCTACCGGAAGGAAAATGGCGCCAAAGACTGTGTAAATCAGCCGGCAAGACACGTCACAGGAACAACAAGTGACGCTTCTGAAGATGACTGCAGACAGGCAGTCGAAACATGTAAAGGTAATGACAAATAAAACAACCACTGGTCTGATATAGGAATTTAAAACGTAATCTAGAAAAGAAGACCAAATGAACCTTTTTGGAGTAATAATGTAATTAATTAAATTGGATAAAAACAAAACAAAAACACTTGAGTTGAGTGTTTTTTAGGTGAGATTAAAAATTGATTAATTAGATTAATTAATTACAGATCATAATTAATTCATCTCTTCACTTTTTTAATGGCTTGACAGCACTACTTTAAAAACACATGTACTACCGTGTGCGTGCGATGAGAGAGAGCTGAGGGATGTTTTTATTGGTCACATCGATGGTGATTCCTCTCATTCTCGGTGAATCGCTGTTGGTCAGAGCAAACTTAATCCCGGCCTCGATGTCGTAATCCGGGATGTTAAACTCCGTCATGACTGTGTTTTTATTCAGGTTATATTTGAGCGAGGCTGCGAGCTCCGCTGAATCGACACCTGAAAACAACAGCAAAACATATGATTTGTACAGCAGGAAGCGGATTCTTTCACATTTTAGAAGCTGTAGTTTGTAAAATACCTTCTGGTTTGAGAGAGAGTTTAAGACTTGTCACTCTGTCTTTGCCTTCTTTGATCATTTCACGAGTCAAAGACGCAACATATTCAGAAACTTCTCCCGTAGGCTGGATTTCAATGGCAAATCTAAAACATAAGCATGATTTCATTATTATAAATCATTATATTATTAGCACGTCTTAGACCAAGTAGTCAAACAATTGAGCTTGAAATTAATGTCACATCATTAATTTGAGCAAAGATAAGTGCCGAAACTGTCCAAGAAATGTCGGTACTCTAATTTTCCTTTTTGCCTTGTCCACATGAAGACAATTACAGGCATTACGACGACATCAGGCTGGTTTACTGATTTGGATGCTCACAAATTCTAAGGCTGCTCCATATTTATGCAGATTGTTTTCAAAACTATCCTCGTTTTGTCTTTGTGTGAACAAGGCATTAATCTATCCGAGATGTTTCACCAAGACAGACATGTGATATACTTTCTCTGCATTTACCTGCTTTCTCCGGTGAGAGGGTAGTACGGCGCCTGCTCTGTGGAGGAGGCGTTTGAGTATCGTTTGATGGAGCACAGTTTGAGTCCAGTGATGAGCGGCTGACAGTGAGTAGAGTCTGTTCTGTCCCGCTCCAGAGACGGGACCGGCTCAGTCTGACCCGCCGACAGAGACAGCACTTTGTTACTGCAGGAAGTCAAGAAGAATGAAGAATAGGAGATATAATGGAAGTTAGTGGACACAATAAGTTTAAGATATACTTTTGAGTTGGGGATAGTCAGTCTAAAATTAAAGTATATTTGACAGGTTAGACTACATTCTTCAATAAAACATAATGAACATGATTACATTTAAGATTTTACTAAACATTTTGCTTGTTTAACCCAGTTTAGTCGTCTTAATGAAGTTTATAATTGTCTTTTGTCCAGCAAATATTACATGCACTATGTAGAGGCAATTCCACAGCTGTTACCTAGCAACCATACTGTAACTATGAGCTAATAGTTACAGCTAGACAGAAAGTATTTTGTTGAAATTGGAAATTGCACGTCTGAGCACATTGCCTTGACTTGTGGGGTTCCCCAGGGGTCAATCTTGGGACCCCTTCTGTTCAAGCTTTACATGCTGCCATTAGGTCAGTTAATATGCAATAATAATGTGTGCTAGATATGGTAGTGCTAAATAAAGATTAACCACAAAAAGTGGTTTAAACTTTTTTTAGTCAGTGTCATATTATGTAACTTCTACCTGATAGAGAACAGCTGAGTGTTGGTGGTTGGAGCCGGGATGGAGAGTTTGATCTGGTTTCTGTCCCAGGTGATTTTGGCTTTGACTGAACTCTCATGAAACAGAGTGGTGTGCATCTCAAGTCCGGCCTCAACGTAATCTGGAATCTGCACGCCCATGTTTGTGATGAACTCCACACCCACGGACGGCATGAAGGACAGAGAGCCCTGGGAACAGACCAGCGAGTCATTAAAACGTAACAATAAAGAGCTCATATTTCTTTAGTATACGAGTCATGTCATAAGCACTCAAGATTCTCATTAAAGATGTTTTTACCATATTTGGCTCGTAGGTGAGGCCTCCTTTGGCTCCAGGAGCAACGACACCAGCAAGAGAAAACTTCAGTGGCATCCCAGAGAGTGTGGGCAGAGAAAAACTGTTCTCCATGAAGATGTAATGAGCAAAAACCTCATTGTCAAGGCTGGACGTCAGCTTAAACAAGGCCTGAAGACAAAACCGTGTTAACAGTGTTGACAAAATAAAGCATTGGTTTGTATGTTGTGTTATATGTCACTATTTAACTTTTTAAATTCATCATCTGTTTTATTATTGGCTTTCTGAATCAATAGAATGTAATTTCATAAGTAATTCGTCATATTTTAAAAAATATGTTGGTCTTGATGGTTCTTTCTTCTTACAATGTCAGTTTTTAAATCACATGATTGAAGAAATATTTTCAGACAGAAATATATTGAAAGCATTTGAAGTATTTACTTGATGGAGTTGGATTGTTTTTGTTCTTTTAATACGTTTCTACGTTTTATTGGTGTAACTGTGCCCTACTAGCATGCTAGATGTTGTTAGCCTTACTTGCAAAAATGAAATGAAGTGATAGAGAAAAAAAGGATAAAATTATTTTTGTTTATTTTATAATGAAATAATTATGTCAAATTTTTTGCTCTGAAAGGCAAAACGCACACACATACTCAAAAAGACTCTTTTGTTTTTTAATTGAGCGTGTTTTTGAATTTGTATTTTTGTTTTAAGTCGGTTTTTGAAGTTTCTGAAAATTGTAATTGTGTTTTTGGTCGGGATGGGGGTGTTTTTGAATTTGGAATTTGAAATCGGAGTTTAGACTTCACATGCGTTTTTTTTTTTTAAATTGGCATTTTTTTTAATTTGTGTTTATACATTTGCATGCACATTTTATTATTTATGTATGTGTTTTCCCTGTAAAAATAAAAACACAAATTAAATATTCCTCTCACATTTTGGGGCAGCACTCTGAGGAAGACGTGTTGGTACATGAGCACGGTCTGCAAAACGTCTCTGATTTGGCTGGTTTTCATGTAGCCCATTTCTGTCCCGAGAAGCTCGAAATACGCCACAGCCTCAGGAGAATCAGACGAACGCAGATCCTCCATCAACTTCTGAAAACTCTCTGATAATCCTTTCACAAGATCGTCCGCCACCTGTTTGACAGAAAATAATGAAAGAAGAATGTTTTCAGCTGTGCAACATTTTAAGCTTAAAGTGGCAAGATTGACAAGTTTAGGTTATAGTAAAGATATCACAATGTCAACTGTTCACATCATCATTTTGAGTTCATTAATGAAGATACTTAATTTTCATGCAGCAAAACAGGAAGTTGGTATTTAAAACTGTAAAACCACTTCCTCACTCTCACAAATTCTCTGGAACATGGTTAAAATTTTGGCTCACAAACATCTAGAGAAAGTAAAGTGAAACTGAAGAGGACCACCCAAGCTCAGTCAATCAAAGCCTGCTTTCTGTCAAGAGAAATAAACGTATTTATTATAGAGGGATTATCGGTGGACGTCACTTTCTTCACTACTGCGCATTTCGCCTGCAGAAAGAGATGCTGTCTGTCTAGTGGGCTGGGGAAACTTCTTTGAATGAAACAACAAAACGGGACAAAAGCTAGCTGTTTAGATCAGGTCTGAACCGGTCTGACGGACGTCTGGCTTCTGAAATTTAAGGCGTGTTTTTCTGCCATTTTTTTTCACTCAACGCGTATGAGTCATAAACAGCGCTGGCTAGTGTTGCTGCTACAGTTTGTGTCAATCAGCGCAGCTCTTTCTGCATCCCGGGTGCATCTCCCGTATTGATAAACAAATAATCTTCTATAAATTTCATATGAACACAGTACTCTGATTTTTAACAAACTGCTACGGTTTCAACATACTTTTTGGTTTTACATGGTCATGTCAGGGTATTTATCCTACCTTTTTTTGTTCAAATAAATTGATTGGCATATCCGACTGAACTTAAAGTCCTACCTGGGTTTTCATTTTTTCACAACGGCACATAATCGAAACAGCACCGTTCTTTCAACTCAAAGGCCACTACAGTCAGGTACCCCAACTTTACCACTGGATAAACAGGTTTTCCGTGCATTGTCAGAGCTTCCAAAAAAATAAAGTTTGTCATTGTTTGAATCAAATTCTTTGCACTAAAACTGACAAAAAATGACATAGAACAGTAGACATGTTATTTAACACAGTACACAGTGTAACAGCCAAAGTATTGTTTTAGTGTTAAGCTTCAGTTTAATATTCAAGTTTCTCTATCACATTAAATGTATGAAAAGTGTTCTTCACATTGATTGATTGAGTGATAAAGTGATTGATTACCTGTCTCTTCATGCGTCCGTTTTCAGAGCCGAGTCCAGACAGCAGGTCTTTGAGGGTCTGAGCCTGATTTTGGCCCCAGTTTGTGAGTTTGAAAAACGTCTCCGGGACAAAACCATTTTCACCAAACAGAGCTTTGATCGTGGGTTCGAACCCGTCTCCTTCAACATTCAGCTAAAAGAGAATATTTCTGTGATTATCATACACAAAAAACACTATGAAAGTCATTACAACATTATGTTCATTGTGAGGAATACATATATTGCAATTTAACTTTTAGATGTCAGAGTTTAAATGTTTCCATTTGGAAGCCACAAAAACAGACTTAAAGGTCACTGTGTCTACAATTACTTTTTTCCAGGAGATGGCATTGCTTTGCTTATAAAATGTTACACAATATGGCTTTAGATTAGATATGACTGAATGGCAAAAGTTTATTAAACAACTGATAAAAAGTGCTTCTTAACTTTTTTGGCTGGTTCCAAAGGGGGGGTCGCGAAGCAAAATCTGGGGGTCGCGAGATGATTTCTAGATTTAATTTTACAAATATGAATGTTTTTTAATCTGTTTTTATAACTTTAGCATGAGTTTGACTGGATTTTGGTCATATAAAGCAATAAACTACAAAAATAAGTGCATTTGAGCCCAATTTAAATGGTTTTCAACTTGAAATTTCTATTTTATTTTGGTGGGGGTTGCGAGTTGGTTACATTGTCATTTTGTGGGCCTCGGACTGAAAAGTTTGGAAAGCACTGCATTTGAAAAGCTTTTCTGTTGTCATGGCATCAGTGCAGACTTTAGCTAGCTTGTTTGCCGACAGCAGTTGGAGATTTAAGACTTTTTTAGTGTTAAAGAACAAATAATTCACTCATGAATGAAAAAACATTATCTAAGCATAGATACGTAATGAGTTTCTCTGTGTATGATCCTAAAGTTTGTGTCAATGAGAAATGTGAGAGAAACAGACGTTTGTTGTAGTTTTTCTGCTTTTCTGCCACTGTTTACCTGATTTATTCTTTTTGTACATGTACATACAAACTCAATATTCAGCAGTGTCGTGGTTGTTTATATTTATTATCAGTCTGTAATCGCTTTTTCCTATTTTAGTCGTGTTTAGTCCTTACTAGAGAAACTGTAACTTGTCTCTATTGGCTTTCATTCATTTTCGCTATTCTATTGTTCGTCCAGATTGAGTTGAATTGTAGACAGTTTAGTCAGCGTTAAAAAGTTTTAAAACGTACCTTGAAAAGCCTGTTGTTTGTGTAGTCTTTGTCATAAGACACGTCCAGTGAAATATCTTTGGGTAAAGTGTTGGTGTCGTCAAAAACAATGTTAGATTTGAATGAAGTTTTGAGCATTTCCGACATAAAGCTGCGAGATTTCCCGGATACTTCATCCAAAGCGGGAAGTCCTTGTTCCGTACGGCCAAGTGATGTAGTAGGTGGCACTGTGAAATGAAAAAAAATGAAATATCTACTTCTTTGGGTTTGTAGCCATGTTATAACTCATCAATAGTTCAGTCAATGTTCTATTTGATTCATGCACTTGTTGTGATGCACTTTACTCACTGCAGGTCGCTCTTGAGGACATTGTTCAGGTGTGAGATGACAAAGGTCTTAAGCTCTTCGTCTGTCAGATCCTCCACAGACTCCACGATGGTTTTGGCCGTGGCTTCGTCCATGTTGTTGATCAGAATGAGATAAGCGGCCACTCGCTTCTCTGCTGGCTCTGGGGTCCTGGTAGATCTCCAAAAGAGTGCTCCTCACCTGTGTCAAAATGAGAAAAAATTGTATTATTGTTTATGGTTTTGTCTGGTTAGGATGGTTTAGCTTAGTCAAAACATACTCAACATGTATCTCAAAAAAAACACCTTTTTTACCAATTTACAACTTACAATTACATAACTTTAGTCATAGTTTCCCATACAGCTGCCTCATGCACTCATAAAACTAAAAAACATGTCTTTGTTTGTTTAGTTGTGTGTTAATTAATCGCGGACACATGATTTTGATGTGTGGTGTGCCCCAGGGGTCAGTCTTGGGACCCCTTATGTTCAACCTTTACGTGCTGCCGTTAGGTCTTGGCTAAACTCAGACCACACTGAAGTCATTAACTTTAGCTCACAGAAACAAAGAGAGTGTCAGCAGTCACTTTCAGTCTCTCTCTCTCTCTCTCTCTCTCTCAAACTTTCAAATCAAGTTAAAAATCTGGGGGTCAAAATGGACTTGTACTTGAACATTAAAGTGAGGCTAAACAAGCAATCAGAGACTTACTTTGTCCACAAATACACCCTAAACAGGCTTGCAAAAGTGGGAGATGCTAGGAGGCCTTTTAAGGGACGCCCAGTTGGAGAGAACAAACATGATTGACAGCACAAAATATGGATAGCGAGTGATGCGAGTTTTGTGTCGGAGCAGTCCTCAGAGGTGAATGATCAGTAATGTAATGTGAGGTTTACTGGGGCTGTGCAGCACTTGCACTTCAAGAATCCTTTTTATAACTTTGTATCTATGTATGAAACTGTTCCTTGAGCTCATGTAAGTATTTTGTCTAAAATTGAAAATGAGAAAGTAGAAACACTGACGCGAGTTTTTATCCTGAAACCCTTTTCACCTCACATCACCTGCTTATCCATACAAGCCAGATGACATCATTGAGCACTTTCCAATTCGACACAGAGACCATGTCAGAAGGAGGAATTTTTATAGCCCACCTGGGCAGCTTGGCTGTGGTGTCAACTCCATGTGACGTTGGCGTGTACTGAAAATGCAGCGTTTGACCATCGTGGTAGCACAGTAGCACTTTTTGCACAGTTCAATAATTCAATTTTGACCCCACACACACAACTAGACAGTGAAAAAAGCTGTGTTTAGTTTTTAGTAGCCAAAACGTTGCCTCACAACCTGTTAATCAATTTGACCCTTTGCAATAGTCAGGATATAATGCAGGATTCTTCTTTATTTTATATTTGAACACACCTGCCCCTTAAAGTGATTGAACACCTAGACCTACTTTATGATAATTTACAGATAAAAAAAGGCAGAAGATCTCAAGATTGACATTTGAAAGTGTTAAAACCTGCAACAACCAACTACAGGTGTGTTTTTGACAAGTGAATATTGTTAAAATGCAATGTACTGTGTGATATATTTTACCTCGTCATTGATGTTGATGTTTCTAAAAGCCTGAATCGCTGCTTTCTGCGTGGATAAAGGAGCGTCAGTTTTCTTTGCACAGCGCAGAACCGCCGATGTCAGACTGGGACTGTGATCCTGCATCGGCTGACCCATCACTCCAATCACCTAAAACAACAAAATACACATCTATGAACTCACACTACTGCAGCCACAAGCATGAAAACTGGCAAGCTGAATGACTGACCTGAGGACGAGGTAGGACAGCTCTTCAGGATTTCGGATTACATCTGGATCCATGTTTGGTCCCAGTTCTCCTGAGCATTCGTTCAACATCTCCTCCATGAAAACAGCCACGTCTCGGATCTCCTGAGTGACGTCTCCTCGATAGAAACTACACAAAAGAAAGATGAGTTTTAACCTGGACTCCCACCTGTCTCTTTGGTCATGTTGCAGAAAGTTCTATAAAACTGAAATTCATATAGAAAATATAACATGTTTTTTTTTCTTTGCTTGTTGAGGTCAAACTAGCAGCATTCTATAGGCCAATAAATAATGGTACAAGGTTTATGGGTTAGTCAGTAATGGAATTTAACATATAGAATCAACATCCTATAACAGAGGTCTACAATGTTTTTCCCCTCAATATTCCTCTTTTTAATTGTTGTCTCTCCAGCATGTGACAGTTGCAGGCCAGCTGAAGTGTCAAAGTGCACGCAGTTGGTCAGTCAAGCTCGGTTGTAGCTTCACTTAATGCCTAAATTTATGCAAAGACATGAACTTTTCAAATTAGTAGGCAGATTATTGTTAATATTTTCCATTGTTAACAATTATTGCAAAATGACATGCTAAACAGAAAAAAACGGATATTAAATATTGCATATTGTTTCGAAATTGTAATATTAAACTAACAAAAAATTGAAATTAGATTTTGTGTTAAGATCCTGCAGCCTTATTTTTGCCTGAGGCATTATTGATCGACGTCTCTTTCCACTCTACTGCGCATGCTCCATGCAGAAAGAGCCACTGTTCATTTGGTTGGCTGGGGAAACTTCTTTGATTAAAACAACAAACTGAGAGCAGTTGTTTTAATCGGGTCTGAACCGGTGTGACGGACCTCTGTCTCCTGAAGCTTGAGACAGTGTTTTCTTGCCTTTTTTCACCACTTGAATGTAACGTGTATGAGTTGTAGGGTTGAAATTCATTCACAAATGTTGATTTAGCAACATAACTTTTGTTTTCACACACTGACAAACTCTTGTAGTTAGCTGACAACAGCGCTGGCTCAACTTGTTTCCTCTGTTTGTGTCAATGAGCGGCAGCTCTTTCTGCATAGCAGGTGCGCGCACATCGCCCATGTTGATAAACAAATAACCCTTTATACCAGACGATATATAAAAAATTCATTATATGAAACCATGCCCCTCTTTTGAATTTCAGAGGGTTTGGTTAACAGATTTCATTACCCTATCAGGTACAGGCATTGTCTCGTATGAAAACCAACATGGATTCACTGAGCGAAGCAAAAAATATTTTAATGTGACGTGAGTGAAGTTAGATTTTGGTCTAAATGACAGACGACCAATCAGCTCCTTTGTTTCATCTGCGTCACACAAATAAACTATTCTGGTTGACCGGTACGTTGTGGAGTTGATCTAAAGGCAGGCAGGGAAGAGATGACCAGACCCACTCTTCGCAAACTGCTAAAGCGTGGACTCTGGATCCCAGGCAAGCCTTACTTTGGGGAACTATAGAGAGTATTGGCAGCTCCAAAGCTAGAAAAGTTACTAAGCTGGTAAAATTTAGGTATAGCATAAAAAATAAATATGAGAAACCTTCTATATCTCAAAACTAACATTGGTAATATCAGACAAATACGTAAGAAACTTCAAAGCAGATCAAATATATAACTATGAATGCAGAACTTACTTCTTGACAGTGTAGGCCAGCGCGTACATGATCCCTTTGCTCTGTCTGTACTGAGCCGTACTGAGCATGTCTCGCAGATGAGCCGCCGTGGGATCCGTCTTCAAACCCAGAGCGTAAACAAAAGCATCTACTTCGGCCGAAACTCCGTCTATTTTCCAAATGGACTGCAACATGGCGCTGGTGCATTCAGGCGTCCCACACTGGAACAAAACCTGCCACGTGAGCCAAGTCGACGTGTCCAGCATCTCCGACACGGCTTCGCTCAGGGTGTCGTTTCGGAGGGATCGCACGGTGGAGACCAGACTGTGGAAAAGGCTGGTTCTCTTCTGGCCCTGGTCAGAACCGGACAGAGACAGAAGCTCGCCGAGGAGATTCAAAGCTGCTTCTTTTGTTTGGACGGGAGCTTTGTCGTCAGGGTCCGAAAAGTGGAGAGGCTGGGACTGTGTGTTGTCCAGCTCTGAAGAGAGAAAATAAACAGTTTAACATTGTAACTACCAAGTTTTTTCACGCATAATCCATCATAATTTTCGTATACATATATTTTCTACTGATAATACTGTTATTTGCCAGGTAAATTCACAAATTTTCAACCTGGAACTGTCTATTAGTGTCTAGAACTACTGACATTTTGACAGAGTGTAATCTTTTGTATTTGTTTGTGTTGTTGCATATAAATACACAGCAAAAAGCAAGTTTCAAGACTTTGTTAACGGGACTAGAATTCAAAGTATTTTTGAGTAGTTTTGACCAGATCAGAATGAAATGCTTTAGACAGGCAACTTATTTCACTTGGTTTCATTTCTTGTTGATAAGAGATTTTAGCGCTTTTGGCTAACTGAAAAACATCGTGGAACGCCAGGTGCCACAGTGGAGTGAAAAAAGTGGATCGTTGTTGTGTCCTTGGGCTAGACACTTAACCCACGTTGCCTCAAAGTCTGCATACACTGGGTGACTGGATCCTTGATTGCAAAGCGCTTTGAGTGCCTTGAAAAATTGAAAGGCACTATATAAATAGAGACCAGTTACTTTTGACGTCACTTTACGCTTTACTGCGCGCATATCATCTGCCCGAAAAAATACGCTGTCCGTCTAGTTGGCTGAGGAAGCTTCTTTTATAAAAACAACAAACGTGACGAGAGTGAGCTGTTTTGATCAGTCTGACTGACGTCTGACTCCTGAAGCTTGAAGCTTTTCTCGTCAGAACTGCGGCTCTTTCTGCTATTCAGTTGCGTGCGCATTCCCCAAGTTGACAATAAATAATCCCTTTATATGTTGAACCATAGACATATAATTAATAGACGCGCAGTTCGACTCCGATGCCATCGAACACTTAGCATTTGAGCTAGTCGGTATGTTTTTAAGAGCTCCGGCGCATTCTCCTGTTTGTTTTCCTATAGCCGTTAGCATTAGCCCGCAAAATGCACAAGTTATGAAAGATGTGGAAAAAGAAATTGAAAGTGTCAGCGGGTACAAACCTACTGACCACATTTAGCAAAGGTCAGAGCCTCACTACAACTTACTGATAGGTTAACAAACTTCTTATGTTTTATTATAGGCAAAGTGTGTGTATAAACTGCTAACAGCTAGCAACTTCAAATAGTGGTTTCTAAACTAACTCTACTGAGGAATATGGCGTTGCGCTGAAAGAGCAGAGCTGCTGATTGCGCGTCTACAAAATGAATGTGTTGAACATTATAATAAATATGGCTGAGTTGTAGTTGTAGTTGTAATAAGCGAACAAACAGTGTAATCAATGTAATTGTTCCAACGTTACAATATCAGCTCTATTGTGAACGAGTCACTGGTTTCAACCAAATATAACTCACCAAATATTCTGTTGTTGATCCGTTTGGAGTTTTGAAAGTTCAACTCTTGTGTGATCACAGAAGACATGCCGCTGCCTCTGCAAAATAATATACAGTATATACATACATATACATTTATGCAATTTACCAGTACTTTGGATCAAACGTGACATTTTGCTAAAGTTACAGCCTTTTTAGTCGACTAAAGCTTCATCTGCACATCAAATACAAGCACATCCGTACAGCTCATTCGTTCATAAAGCGTCCAATAGATTTTCAGTCTCTCTTGGCTGAATTATGTTAAAATCTTTGTAGCCAAACTCTTACTTGTTAGAGAAGGGCAGGTAAACGTGTTTCTCTGTGCACTGGACAGATGTGATGTGCTTGCCCTTGTTGTCAAACTGATAGTTGCATTCTTGGCTGCTGGTGATGAGCTTAGACAAGGGATATTGCTGAAAAACCAAACATACAATGAGTGGGAAAAACAGAAACTAATACTATCGACTTATATTAAATGGAAATAGAAAGTTAACAATAGTTTGGATAGAGATTGTTAGAGTGTAGTAGTATGAATGTATGTTTATTGTCAGAATGTGAAAAAATATCACCAAGTGGAAACAAAATCCACAGATAGAAGACTCTAGTGCAGATAGACTAAGGGCCACATAAACTTCATGGTTGTTCTCAACTTTAAACCTTTAATAAACCTTCTTACTCTTTGTACAAATAATAGTCTATGTGGTTTAGACGATTTATTCTTGTATATTTATTGAAGTTACAAACACTGCATCTGCAAGTATAAAAATGAATTAATCTTTAAGTTTTTAGACAATTCATTTGTTTGGGTTAAGACAACCAGCTCACTTCTGGAGCGATTTATAAGATTACAATAAGGCTTGTAATAAACCACGAGGTTGCTATAAACATTGTGAGGTTCATAAAATGATGTAGAGGAGGGCCAAATTTTGCCCCGGGCCTTGTGTTTGACAGATATGCTCCAGTGCTAGGCCATACAATAGAGATGCAGGCCCTTATCATGTAAAGAAACACAATCATTTCCTGATTCTAGTTTTTATTCAAGTAATTTTTTTGCAAAAAGAAAAGTGCTCTTGTTGAGAGTGACGCTGGATATGGATACTTTGTTTCTTCAAAAATGCTCTTCTTTTCTTAGATTTTTCAAGGTAAATAATCTTGAGACTAAGGTTGTCAAATGTTATGTGTCTAAAAGACAATACATCTAGATATTTGATCTTAGTCAGCCTTAGAGTTAATAAAACATTAATCGTTAGACATTTACTTAATTTTACTGTACCTTGGACCCACGTTTACAATGGTAAAAATGTAAAAAATCATCAGCTGAATCCAGTGTGAATCATTAGGAATTATTCAGAATAATCTTAAATCCTATGGAGCCCTGGTAACTTCCAATCTTGTTTTAAACGCTGAATTGAAAAAATTCAGATACAACAAATGATGCCACAAGTAACAGAAGGACAAAAGAGGAGAATTTATAAACAATATAAAGTCTGTTAGTGTAAAAAAAAAAAGTTAAAGATGATTGTGTGTAGCAGAAAGTATTGCAAAGTTATAAGCTGAGCTAGGAGCCATGTTTTTACCAGATTCCTCAGAAGGGCCAAAGGGCTGTCTGTGAGTTTCCTGCCGTAGAACTGGTCACACTGGGACAGATCTCGAGTCACGCTCACGTCTCCTGCGTTCGCCTGGTGCAGAGTGCGGCACTGACCATGAACTGTGCTCTGGAGCAAAGACAGACAAATACAGGTGTGAGGTTTATAGCTGTGAATAGACAGATCCTAAAATGATAACCACATTTACAAAACCATAAATTACACATTAAATTTGCGTTTTCTTGAGTTTACAATGATCAAATTCAATAAAGACAAAGTGACACAAAACCATACATATCAAAATTCTGTTGACTGACCATGAACTGCTGTTTTCCTCGGTGCTCGGGGACAGAAGCGCAGACACGATGCCTCTCTTGATGTTGAGGATGTTGACCGGTTCATCTTCCACAGAGAAAAGCTCCACATCAGAGCATTCTCCACCGTGAACTTTAGGGGATTCCTGAAAATACAAAGATTTATTTTATAAACGTGCAAACATTCAAGAAAAAAACAGACTGTCTTCTCCGCAGGTTATTGTTTTTGTTTATAAAAGCGCGCACAAAAACAGAGTGTGTTTGCACTTCATCGAGGTCATGTTGTTTGACTGGTCTTTGGTTACTTCCTGAAGTCAATAAACTGCTCCAAACTATATTAAACTACAAGATGTCTTTTTCGGAATTTGAAAGACAATCTTGATACCTTTACCTGTCTGCAGAGATAATTAGCACTTAGTCAGTTTAAGTTTTTAGGTTTCAGCACATATGTATTTTTACTTTTAGAAAAAATGTTAAGAAATTAATATATTATCTTATAATTATGTCACCCACACCCACATTTATAATTAAAGTGTCTTCAGTCCTCCTTAAAGGACTGTACCGATTTTTTTGCAACAAGATAACTTAAAAGCAGTTCCCCTAGCACTGACATCTTGTTAATGTATCTATCAGTGAATTATTCCAAAGTCCTGTCTATTTAATAAAATCCGTTTGTGTGCAGCTTTTTCTGTTTTTTTTTAGCATTGTGCTAACTGTTTAGATAGTGACTCACCTCCTGTTAAAGCTGTGAAAACACATTAAAACTCATCATGATAACATTCTGAAGCTCAGAATGCATTAGCTACGTGAGGAAATCATGTAGCTGAAGGAAAAGGTTAAAATTAATTTTTTCTGTTGTTTACATTTTTAGGATGCAAAAATCAGGTACAGTTTTAAATGTGTGTGAATCTTATTTTTTGGAGTTCTGAAACTAGACTTTCTTGAATATTTTATTCATATAGCGCACACAGACCTGGGTAAAAAGGTTTTTAGATTTGCTGCAATGCAGTCTTGGAATTAAATCTAGAAGGAATTTAAATTAAAGAGCTGGTTTCACTGGCTTCTTTTAAGACACTTCTAGATGACCATGAAACAAAGCTCAACGTTTTTCACCTTCTACTGACCCAGTGTTTAAAATGTGAAATGTTGGGTATTGGTGTGTTTGTGTGTCCTGTTGCCTCTTGGCCAGGACACTCTTGCAAAAGAGATTTTTTAATCTACATGAGTTTTATCTTGGGTAAATAAAGGCTAAATAAAAAATGTATATATTTCTGAACCGTCCTTATATATCATAAACTCTTTGAGACAATTATGAAGATTGTTGCATTTTCCTATTTGATTTTGTTTGATGTGATAAATACTGATTATAGTTTTACAACAGTTAATTTACAAATCATGACTTGGTTCTAAAACAGAATCTCTTCACACGTCATCAAAATGAGCCAAAATGTAACAATTTACACATAACTGACACTTTATTTAGCAAAAGTAAGTACAGGATTCCTTTAATTTGCCAAATCATAGTGTCTGTGTCTTTTATGTTGTTGCTAGGTAGCAGCTGTGGAATGGAGTTAACATTGACCGCCCACTTTCCACAATCTCGGACCCCATGTTAAATTGCCATAGGGGATTAGATAAAAAATGATATTAGAAGTTTGAAAACGTCCTCGAGGCTAAGCAGCTATGTGGTGAGTCATGAGCATAAGACCTACATTTTTGTTTAAAAAAAACGTTTTTCAGCTTTATAAACTACAAAGTTATTACGACATTTTGCCGAATTTTAAGTTATAGATGTGCTTTTTAGACTGAAAACAATCGCGCTGTGGATCTGAGTTAGCACATAGCTGTTAGCCCGCGGTATGTCTTTTCGAAAAGCCTACGGCACTTTAACATGGGGCAAAATACTTCTGGAACCAGGGCGATCTTCCACAATGTTGTTCCATTACTACATGTCATATTTGCTGAACAAAATACAACTATAATCCTCATCAAAAGGCCAAATTGGGCGAAAAAACGCAAAACGTTTAATGAAATGCATGCTGTTTGCTTAGTGAAGCTGTCTTTTGCACTGACTTCTCCATAGCTGCCTTGAAAGCCTCAGACGTAGCTGCCGGAGAGTAAACGGGCTCTCCCTGTGGGTCCGTGGCAGTGACCTCGCTCACTTCACAGTCTGTGGTGTGCATGAGAAACCACAGTCTGGGGAACTTCAATCTCCACCTGAAGATACCAGATCCAGACAGACAAAGCGTGTCAGCGAGGCAAAAGTCAGCGCAGATAAGATGAACGCACTATCAGGAGCTGAGCAGGCGGATGTCACGTACCTTACATGTAACTTTGGGGCCATTTCTCAGGTTTGCAGTGCCCACCACACCATTTCTGCTTTCTGTGCTGTAGAGGTAGAAGTACTTCCTGTAGGTTTTGAATCTGGAGACCACTGCAAAGAAATATGAAGCTGTTATACATCGAAGTAGGGCAGGGCAATATTATATAACATGTGATACATTGATACATTTGGGAATTTTGTGTTAGAATTCTGAATACACAGAAACTTTGGCCAGTTGGGAAAGCCAAGAAAAGGACCCAGGAGCAGCAGTGTTCTGGATGTAAATTCTTCTACAGTCTAGAATAGAGTGACTTCTGCACTGAGGCAGAGGGTAAAACAGAACTACTGAACAAGAGACAAGAAGTGACGAGTGAAAACAAAATTTAAAAACAACAAAATATAAGTATATAAAGAGAAATGTTGGAAATTTTTAGCAATATATCGTCAATTATTGTCATGATCATTTAGGACTAGGCCAGTTAACGCGTTATCGCGGCGTTAACACATTACATGCTAATCGCAATTAATTATTTTGTCGGCGTTAACGCAGGTCACGTGATTCAGACCAAAAGCATGGGCATCAGAATGAAAGCGCCCGCGTTGCTGCTGCACCCTTTTCTGCTCCGGATCTGCTCCGCTGCTGCTTTGAATACAGGAGAATGAACTCTGCTTTACAGACAGCCAGACAGAGACAAGTCTGAGCTTCATCTAAATATTTAAACTATCCAAAAAGACCCTGAATCACGAGATACGGCCCATAAACACATCATTATATGTGATAAAAATGTTTCATTTCGTAACTTAACTTTTCAGTCTGGGACCCCCAAAACAGCCATGCAACCAAGTTGCGACTCTTAAAACAATATTAAACAATGTTTCTAATCTTTCAACTTAGAAAACCATTAAAAATGCAATTACCAAAATTCACTCAAAAATGCTGCACTTATTTTAAAAAAAGGCAGATTAAATGTCAAACATAATTGTAAAATTACATGATCTTGAAATCAACACACCGACCCCCTGTTGGGGTCCCGAAGCAACCACTGGCTAGTGTAAGTATATGTCTTACAATTTTAAATCTCATGTGTAGTGTTTTTCACTTGTGTCCATAAATCCTTACAAATCACCTGCTTACAACAACTCTAAATTTGAGCGGAGGCGGGGATTGCAGATGGCTTAATCTGGTCCTCAACAATACAATTTGTGGAAATCAAATGGCCACAGACATCACTGCTAATTAAAGAACATTATGACAAGGATCAGGCTCTGCGTATTTAGGGTATCGTCATTGTGTTTTTGTAATGCATGGAGAAAAAGTGCATTCTCAGTCTGGACAATCTGACCTGTGACTTAGTATTGGGTCATTTAACTAAAGTAAATACTGTACATATTAGGCCCATGTCTTTGAAACTGTCCTACTTTCATCTCACCAGTTCACACTCGACCTTTGAATTTTGAACTAAAGTTGAGCTAAATCACGAAGCTTTGTCAAACACAGAACAGCAGCAGCACAGAGTCCAGAGAACGAAGGCAATCTCCAGAAACAGGTCAGATTGTGTTGGTTTAGCAGAGTCAATATTGATCGTTTGTAGGTCGAACAAGCAAAAACAAAACAAGCACGGATTTCTATGAAAAAGGTCAAAATTTGCAACAATGACATGTTTAGTGCAAAAATCCAGAGAATCCATCTACAGAGATCTTGTCCGTGTCGTAAGAAGCCGTGAGCCGGACCAATCACAGCGCAGCATTGTGGTTTGGGCAGAAGTGTGCATTCAAACCAAAAAACACAACAAAGCAGACAACATATCAGTCTATTTTAGTAGAATTACAGACTGTTTTGAAAAGCTCAAAGGAGATTTGTGCATTTTTGGACGAGAAAAATGCTTTTCTCAAGACTGTATTTAATAGGAAAACGCTCAGTTCAGACACTTCGACCAATAAGATTCTAATATTGTCATGACGTTCAGTTTTTTCTTTCAATGGTATCCATTGATAATGTGTAGAACTCAAGTCAGAGTGATGCACTGCCAGGCTATCTGCTTAGCGTTCATTGCATGTGCTTAAATGGAATAAAAAGAACTGCTATAAAATGACCCTCTGAAAGGTCAAGGACCCCCACTGCTCTCCATTTCCTGATTAATAAAGTAAATTTGAATCATAATTACTTCAAGTCAAGTCACAGCTGAGTCCTAAATGAAGCTGCTGATGAAAAATTATCTAAAAAAAAGTAAACAGATTGTTCAGTTTTTAGAAAATTATAGTTGAGTATTCATTGTTGCCCTGGACAGGTTTGAAAATCGCTGTCCAAAAATTGAGTAAAATGATGTGGCCTAAATGTTGATTTTGTAACCTGGCAGCCAGATGGATTCTCTCACAAAATGTGTGAATTCAAAAACTCAAGAGAAATCCATCTGGCCTTCCACCAGCTCCACTGGTCCAAACCAGTGTTTAATGACTCAATCACATTGCAGCAGGGTGGTGGTCGAGGTGGTGGTGGTGGTGGGCGGTGTTAGCACAGACTACAGCAAGTAGTGCCTCAAGCAAAACAAAGATGGCAGCTCCTGCACAGGTACGTGTTTCTGCTGCTATTGATTCTGTTTTAACAGACACTTTTTCTATCCCACAAGCTCATTGGATATACACCATTTAGATTCACTACTGATTGGCTAAGCACAAACTATGTTACATAGTCGACAGCAAAACAAGTTCCCATTATGCTGCAATGTGCATGAACGCAACCTATCACACAACGTGAAAGAAGTAAATGATGAGGACAGGATCAAACCAAGTCAACATGAGGACTGAACAGTGTGACTTACATTGACATGATGAGCTGGGTTCACTGTCACTGCCTTGTTCTGGGAAAAAAGAAAGTCAAAAATTAACCAGTAGCAGAAACAGCGTTCTAGTGTACAGAATGACAACTCAACCAACTCAACTCATGAATCACAAGAATAAAGAGATAAAAAAAAAAATTTTAAAGTAAAAAAAATATATATATATATATCAAAGTAGGCTAGACAAATTGTATGTGATTTGCTGAATCCAGTGTATTTTAGAGGTTTCATTGTCACGTCTCTGTAAGCTTTTATATTCCCAAAAGTCTTTTATACTATTATTCTGTCCTATGTGGCTGCTGCATCAGGCTGCAGTGCATCATGGGATCTGTAGTTCAAACTGTTGAATGATTTTTTGGCAGGTTACTATATTAATAATAATCAGAAATCATGATCATGCACTTTACTGAGTTGGAGGTGGAGCTTGTCAATTCTGCATTTTTAACAGGAATTAATGAACCTGTTTTAGATCATTAAGTACGACGAAAAATTTACCCAAAATTCTCCCTATCAAAAAAGCCAATATTGAGCATGTCAAATTTTTCACCACGTCGTCGAATGGCGTTTTGGCAAAATGTTCTATTTTCTTCACGTTGTACTTTGTCGAACTTAGAGCATTTCGCCCCCTGGGCTCATATTTAAATGAACTACGCTGCAAATTCTTACAAAATCAAGGAAAGACACTACAATGCACGTTATTCACATGACTTTTCATGTCACTCTGAACAAAAAAGCCCAGGGTCCGTCCGACGCCGTATCTTGCATGCTGTTGCTGTAACAGTGCATGAACGCTGCTTTTCTGACTCTGTATATAGTAACGAGGCTCTTTTGAACCACAAACACATTATGTAACTGAGGGAGCGTTAGCGCCATCCTTAGGTAGCTGGGCGGCTGACCAGTTACCTTTGTATTTACCACAAAGGTAAATTGTATTTACCTTTGTGGTAAATACAATTATTTGCTTTTTCAGAAAGTTCCTTCTTCACTGTCAAAGGCTGACCAGTGTTGCCAGATTTTCAGAGAGAAACAAGTTTTAAAAAGCAAACAAAAACAAACATAAGCAAAAGCAAAAGACCTCAACCTTTAAAAAAAAAAGTTATTGAAAAAAACTGATTTGGTGGAACATTGTGAGTCGTTGCAAAACAAGTTTATAACAATATCTAATATTAATATGTACTTTTATACATGAAAATACAGTATGTAAAAGAAAAAATCCATGTTTCAGTTACCGGGGGTAACTGAAACACAACCTTTAAAATAAGAGACTGACAAATGAGAAATCACACGATGACAATTTCAATAAAAAGGCAGATTACTACAAAGAAGATCTCACGATTTGATTTTTATCACAGTATTGCCCAGCACTAGACTAAATGTATTCTTTAAAACTCTGGTACTTACGCGCTAAAGCGATCCCACTCATGAGCAGTAAAAGGCCCACTCTGTTGAACCCCATTGTGGGCTGTAAAGTTAAAATAATAAACCCCCTGAATCCCCCTCAGCTGCTCCGGTTTGAACTACAAGACTAAATGTAGTTTCTGATCTTTATAAAGCGCTCTTTACTTTGGTCCGGCCCCAAACAGAGTCCAGACCAACGGCATTACAAAGTCCAGTCTGGCTCTGGTCTGTGCTGCTGCAGTCGCTCTTTATCACATTTAAAGGACGAGATAGTGACACAAATGTGGGTTATTGAAGTTTTTTGGTCAAACAATTCTTTAAAAAGTGTGAATGAGCTCTGGGCACAACAGGGCTAAGCTAGCTCTGTGTTAGCTCAGTTCCTGTTTATTCAATCTCTGTGGGTTTTATAGCTTACTAGTATTTATTATTTTAGTCTAAAATTAATACTGTACGATAAGAACTGGTAGTGAACAGTAAATTGAGGTGAGAAAATTATTTGTTTGTGTTCAGTGCCTAGTTTCTTTTTGTTTATTTTTATTATTTTATTTTATTTATTTATTTTTCTGATTGTAAATGCTCATCTCTAAAACTTCATCTGCTTTATTGTCTACAAGTTGAGGAAAGTCCAGGAAAGACGTAAAAACAAGTGTAAGGTGCATTTGGCGCTCTTCATTAAAGGTGCTATAGACGATTTTTGCGGAAAGGTTGAATTTTAAGCTTCCTACATCAATCTACATGTTTTGTTCACTTACTTAATGCATTCTGTGCCTTTGAATTGTTCAATGCAATCAATGTATTTTAAGTTTTTTTTTACAGCTGTTAGGAGTAAGATGTGCCAGTATGCTAACTGTACAGTAATTAGCCACAATGCTAACAATAATATCACATTAATTTGTTTTTTTGTTATGGATTTTAGTTAACAAATGACACATTGTTAGACATAGACTGGACAGTGCGGACTAATTTTCACATGATTAGACCAATTAACAAGATATTTTGTGCTAGGGAGACATTGATTTTAAGGTATTATGTTGTAAAAAAAAAAAAAAAAGAAAAGAAAAAAAAAAGAAATATAGTGTCTTTAATGCCCTTATCAAAATTTGCAAGTCCTCCTCCTGGGGACATGCCCAGAACACCTTACCAGAAAGCCATCCAAAGGCTCCTCTCGATGTGGGGGAGCAGCGGCTCTACACCAAGTTCCTCAATGAAACTGAGCTCCTCCCCTTATTTCTGAGAGAGCGCCCATGCAACCACTACGGCTGTATTTGATTTATCGGTATCGAGATATATCGTGATGAGCTCATTCAAAATACATGTATCCATACAGGGAGGCGTATCGAGATACGTATCAAAATATCTAAGCTCATATAATTTTACACTTATAAACCTGGACTGCTGCTTTAAGGTTGAAACTATTGAGCTGAAATAATGACTTATTCATAGGACACTTGTATCTAACATAACGAGCAGTTTGAAAATACACTTCTTCTGCATTTTGTTGTTCTACATAATAATCAAAGTTACATTCTTAACGCTGGTTTTAATGTGGGTTGTACTCAAAAACATGTTGTTGTTTTTCTGTATGATTAAAAATACACATTTGGCACATTTTTGTGATATTTTTTTCAAAATTATATCTTAATACGTGACCTATTGAGGAAATGGTGACGGGATACGTGTATCGAGATGCATATCATATCATGACACTTCTATCGGGATACGCATTGATTGTATTGAAACGTTTTTGACAATACCCAGTCCTAGCAGCCAGCCTGTGAAGGAAACTCATTTTGCCCGCTTGTGTTAGCAGTCTTGTCCTTTCAGTCATTACCTAAAGCTCCTGACTATAACATATATACAGTAGGTTGTGCGGTATTTCGAAAAGCTGCATGCATTTCAAATGCATTTCAACTCAGTTCTTTCTCTACCAATGATGCTGCACATATCCGTCTGTCAATTTCATGCTCCATCCTTTCCTCACTCCAGAACAAGACCCTGATATTCTATTTGAACTCTCCACCACCTGGACACACTCTTTATAGACACATTTGCAAATTAATGTCTCAAACTTCCTTAGCTAAAGCTGTTCTCCTCTCAGAGTCCTCCACACAAAACGAGTTTGTGAAATGCATTTATTCTGGATTTTCTTTTCCAGTGACGTATGCTTATACCTCATTATGTAATAAGTGCTGTGAGTTCAGACTGTTCCTCCTCAGCTGATAGATAAATGGGTCACACTCAGGAGGAGAAGCTCGACAGGTAAAAGAGTGAACTTTAACATAATGTACCGCTGCAGAGACGATAAGACGTAAAGATACAGAAATACACTGGAGACTAAGGTACAGGATAATTATGATTATCTGATGTAAGAATTATGTCATTGTGAGTAAAGCTAAAATGAATATCTGGAACTAAACAAAATACAAAAACTAAATGTCAGAAGAAACTTTTTACTGATTTCCAACAATAATTCACTTTAATTGGTTAATAATCTCCAAATGCAAGGCTTCTGTGGCCTTATTGTAGCATTTACTTGGTTGAAAATGCTTTTAAAATGGGGTGCACGGTAGCAGAGCAGTTAGTGCTCTGGCTTCCCAATAAGGAGGTCGTGGGTTCGACTCCCGGGTTGGACCATATCAGCATCTCACGATCTCTCTGGGTGGAGTTTGCATGTTCTGCCCGTGTCACTGTGGGTTTTCTCCGGGTACTCCGGTTTCCTCCCTCCTCCAAAAACATGCATGTTTAGATTAATTGGGCATCACTGTAAATTTCCCTTAGTGAGTGAATGAGAGAGTGAATGGTTGTCTGTCTAACCCTGCGACGAGTTGGCCACTGTCCAGGGTGGCCCAAAGTCACTGGGATAGGCTCCAGTCACCCGCGACTGGATGAATGAATGAATGAATGAATGAATGAATGAATTAATTAATTAATTAATTAATTAATTAATGCTTTTAAAATGTCTCAATGCCTAAATATATGTTGATAAGTGACAATGAGGAGATTATGTCAGGACATACGGTACAGATTAATAGTTTTCTTTATTTTCATGACTATGAACATTGTAGATTCACACTGAAGGCATCCAAACCATGAATGACCAGAAGGAGAGTGATGGAGTGGTGCTGCACCAGATGAGCTGGCCTCCACAGTCACCAGACCTGAACCCAATTGAGCTGGACCGCAGAGTGAAGGCAAAAAGGGCCAACGAGTGTTAAGCATCTCTGGGAACTCCTTCAAGACTGTTGGAAGAGCATTTCAGGTGACGACCTCTTGAAGCACATCAAGAGAATGCCAAGAGTGTGTAAAGCAGGAATCAAAGCAAAAGGTGGCTTCTTTAAAGAACCTAGAATATGATATATTTTCAGTTGTTTCACACTTTTTGGTTATGTAGCCTACTATACTTCCACATGTGTTAATTCATAGTTTGGATGCCTTCAGTGTGAATCTACAAAGTTCATAGTCATGAAAATAAAGAAAACTCTTTGAATGAGAATGGTCTGTACTGTACGTGTATCGTTTTGTGACCTCTGAATCGGGATACGTAGAAGACTCTTGGCAATACCCAGCCAATTAGAAGGATTTTTTGTTTATCAACACAGGCGATGCGCGCGCACCCGACCTGCAGAAAGAGCCACCGCTCAAAGACACAAACAGTGGAAAGTCGAAAAAGCATCGTTGTCAGCTAACTACAAGAAAACAAAAAGTTATGCTGCTGAATCAACATTTGTGAATGAAAATTGACCCAACAACCCTTAAAAGATACATTAAGGTGAAAAAACGACGTCTCAAGCATCAGGAGCCAGACGTCTGTCAGACCGGATCAGACCTGATCCAAACAGCTGCTCTCGTCCCGTTTTGTTGTTTTATTCAAAGAAGTTTCCCCAGCTAATCAGAGGGAAAGCAATTCTTTCAGCATTACACATGCGCAGAGTGGAAAGTGACGACGACCGAAAATCCATACACGATTTCAGCTCTGTACCAATATGGAATCATGTGATATTTTTAACGTTCACAAAATCTTGTGTAGAATTCATTTCAGGCTGATAAATATTATTGTATGAATCTGGTGTGAGTTAATTCCTATGCCAGTCTGAGCAAGGCAAACCAGAAGAACCGGTTTTAATCTTAAACTCTGTGTTCTCTGTTACTGTGCATTCAGGAGAAGAGGAGGCACTGGGGTAGGAAGTCACAGTCAAGGCTGCTTCATAAAGTATTTGTTTTCCTTTTGCCTGCTTAACATGATACCGCTGCTTTGTCAAATCTGCTTTGCAAAAAATCTAATTTACAAGAACATTGTGCAAGTTTGTGAGTGAAAAGGTACTGAGTTGTTGTTGTTGTTAATAATAATCACAGTTTGAGTGTAACATGAGCAGACTAAGGGTCTCATTTATAAATCCAGGTGCTAAAAAATGCATGTGCTTTTAGTGAGTGTTCGACCAAATCAATTCATAACATTAGATCTTGCATTTATAGTTTCTTTCTATGGGAGTTGTGTTACGTGTTTGCTCCCCTTAAAGCCTTTCTGACAGATTATTTTCTAATTTTGACTTAGTTTGGTGAGATAGTCTTAATGGTAAAAATGTATCATCGTTTTATATGGGGGGCAAATCAAGTTAAAAGTATTTACAAGTGTGCAAAACAGTTTGTGCTGCGTTTATGCTGCGTTCGAGGCAACTGGGAAATATACCAGTTCAGTTAAAAGTGTTCCAACTGAATGAACTAATGCAGAGGTGGCCGATTATTTTTACTCGAGGGCCATATTCAACCCCAGAACAGTGGTGAAGGGCCGGACTGCCAACTCTGGTATAACAAATTCTCATTATTGCAAAAACATTTCTTCTTCAGTACGATTCAAGCAAAATCTTAATTTTTCTTGTAAAATTATGATTTTATCTTATAAAACTTCAACTTTACTCTATAAAAAAGCTTCTTTATATGGGGTCACCTTTATTCTCAGAAAAAAATACTACTTTTTTTCTCGTAATGAGTTTTATGTTTGTTTTTTTTTACAATCTTAACTTTTCTAAGCCTCAACTTTATTTTCTTAAGATTCTCAAAATGTTACAAGTTTATTATGGTATTTTTTACGAGGAAAAAAGAACTAAACATTATCAGGCCCTGGACTTGGATGAGTCAAATGTTTGCATAAAAACACACCACAGATTTTTATATTTATAACATTGTTCCATAATCCAAACACAAAGTGTTTTGATTTACAACTAAAAAAGTTAGTTACCTGACGCTTTAAGTGTGGAAATGTGTTATTTTTCTTGACTTTGGAGTCAAAGCCAGCACTTCATCCATCACTGAAATTAGTCTACCATTAGAACAGAGTGATGATTACAATTGTATATAACTATTTTTCTATCAAGTTTGACCATTTTAAGTTTAAAATTGCACTTTAAAATTTTAAGTTTAAGCACAGTCTAACTTTTTGACCAAAAACAGACCTGAACAAATGCATGTTTTTGTCCTGGATGTCTTTCTTGTGCCAACTAAATCATAAAAATCTGTGTTTTCACTTTAGGCAGGTTTACATTGCCTCAAAATTTATTATTTGTCCAGTGGGAGGGCCTCTTCCTTTAGCTGTATTTTTTCATATCAAACGTATATTTTCCTATTGAAAATCTCTCAAAGTATGATTTTAACTTTCTATTTCTATTGTAAAATATAACAGAGTACTCACCTCTGGCCCAGTGCAGTGGATGAGCACATGGTGGAGTTGTTTCCCCCTTTTTCTGCCTCGTACCGTTAAATGAAACCGAAACACTAACGTTAGCATAATAAACCACCGGAAGTGTCGCGCTAGCTTGAAAATACCGCTGTTTCTGTGTAAAAGAACTGCATTTGGAAACCCAGCAGCTTTAAAATGACAGGAGAATTGCATTTGGAAGGATAACGGGATATTTTCAAGGAATAACTTTGCTGTTAGCTGTTTTTTGTGAAGCTTTTTGCGTGAGGACGTACGGACGTAAAGCAGAGCGCGCAGAGGACGCAGGTCAGCAAAACGTCTCACAAAAACTCATGTAAATAAACTGTATTATCGTAAGACAGCGTGCAAGAAGCTGTTTAGATCAGCACATGCAACTGAAACGTAGTGTACATGTAGTTTAGGTTAAACGGACGCTGTTAAGATAGTAAAACTTGGACCACAGCGTAAAAGCTAACGGTGCAATCTTCTGAAGTTACTTGATTTTGAGTGTCATTATGCTAAAATATACAGGTATGATAAATTAATACTAGAACACTGTCGGATACTAGCTTGAAAGCATTCTTAAGTCATGCTGCTTTGGCTATGTAAACCCTAAACTCTTAAGTTTAGGGTCTACATAGACTTGATTACTGAGACGTTTTGCAATGATTCTCAAAGGTGACATGATTGTTTCAGGGTTAGTGCTAGATAGGTCAGGTCCGAACCTTAACCATCACCCTAACCCTTTTCCTAAACTTACCGTTCTCCTAAACTACCATCATCCCTCCGGACCTGACTATCTAGCATTAATCTTGTTTCAGGTGTTTAGTACTCAATTATAACATAAGTAACCATAACTTTACATTTAATTAATGGTTAACTAATCTGAAAAGGCTTTAATAGAAGCAGGTCCATTTATTTTCTGTTCAAGACTTGAATTGATAAGTCCCACCTCTTTATAGTGACATATATTACACCGTAACAAGCAGAAGAATGTCATTCACACAAGTGCAAAAATACTACATTAATACCTATTTTTCCTAAGTTGAAAGTTGTTTTTTATTAGTTCTTGTTGTGGCATTTTTTATTATAAAAAAATATTCCTTTTTGTATATCTTAAAACAACTCTTAGATGTGGGAAACACATGAGACTGTTATGGTTGCTTTGTTACAAGGTCTCCCAGGCCTTTTATTGCCACAATACAAAAAACTGTGCAGTGCCGTGTTTTAGGCCATAACTTTCGATAACTCCACCCACTGACCTTTATATTCTGCTCTGTTGACAGGTTACAAACATGCTGTCAGCTTTAAGACCTTTGAGAAGAGCCTTTCATTCCACTGCCAGATGCACAGGTAAAAGAAATTATATCACTGTATTTAAATTATGACATTTTATTTTCCTTCCAGGAAAATCTGCATTCTAAATTGTGGCCTAAGCTTGCATGACCACAAAATAGGTTATTTGGTTAGAAGGGACTCCTCTGGTACATTTCCAAAGAAAAGTGATTCCTCTAGCTATATTTGTTCATATTGTGACTTAAAACATATTTATCTCCATCCAGAATGTTCCAAAGTATTGTTTTAATTTTCTTTATTTATCTGCTGATACTTGATATCATCCAATACCAGTGTAAATACTGAAAATATTTTGTATTCTCTGAATTCTGTTAACTCATAAAAATGTGTCATATAGTGTTATGTAGCTGTTATTCATTGAGCGAAAAACAACTTAGCCACTTTATGTGAATAACTGAAATTTTTTAGACATAATGAGACAAAACACCATTTTTCCATCAGTTAAAGGCACAACCACAAGATCGACTGAATCAATATCATGGGGTCGATAGCCAATACTGAAATTTTTTATAGATCAGGCCGATATTCGATCCCAGTGTGAGATCAGTTCATCTTTAGGACACATTTTTCTAACAGTTTAAGGGCCGAATCACACTGGAAACATAGAACATTCAAAAGTGTTCTAATATTATAGTTTGAGCTCCATAGTTTAGTTTCACACTGCCTCCAGTAAGTCCGGACTTTCAGACGTTCTGTGCCGCTGTCTTTCTGTTGTCACTTTTAACATGACCAAAGCAGGACTTCTGATTGGCTAAGAGCGCAAACTGAGAGTATATTTGATCAATCAGAAGCAGCGTTTCGCAGGCGTAGCATTTTGTTGGTTTACCTGTCACGTGCGGCGCTGGGTATGTTTTCTCTCCTTCACAATCCTAAACGTGTCAAAACTAAAGGATTATATGAATAAACAACATTATGTGCAAAAGCCCCATCTACAAGTAAAATAATGACAAGGCACAAAGCTCATTTTGTCTCTGTTTTCAAACGTTACTGTTTAGCTCATGTTGTTGTGGTTGTTTTGACCAAACTTTGAGCTCTCAAAATCGGATGTAGTGGTGATTGTTGGTGTATTTATGAATAAAGGCCGTGCAAGGAAACGTTTTAATGACTCGAGCAGCAGCTGTATTCTGGGGTTTTGTTCAGTTCTGACACTTGATGAAAGGAGAGCTGCGAACTTCTCCGCGGTTGCAAAAAAAAAACTTGACTTTACAGTAGCTTTCAGGCTCCGTCGCTCACTTTTGTTCTCATGTTTGATTCTGTCGTCTTCACGTTCTCTCGTCTGTGCTTAATCGGACGTCTGTCACTTCCTGGATTTGGTCTAAAGCCTGAACTTTTGCAATTCACACTGGTTGGGACCAGTCCGGATCGAGTCCAGCACTTTTTTGAGGACCAAAATAGGGCTGGGCGATATGGCAAAAAAATTTTATCACGATTTTCTTGTAGCCAGATCTTGATTTCAGTTTTATCACAACTCATGTCTATTTTTTTTTTGGCCTTTGAGTTACAAAGAAGTATCTTATTTTTCAGAAAAAGAAACTTGTCAATGGCTAAATCCACCTGTGAAAGTCTGTCTTGTTGCCAGATTTTCAGAGTGAAACAAGTGACCAAGCCTTTGAAAATAAATCCCAAAACAAGCAACTTCAGCCCTTCAATAAAAAATAAAAAAAATATTAATTTAAACATTGTGTGTTGCCTCTAAACAAGTTATATGTTTTTCTAACATTAACAACAACTTTTAAGCATGAAATTATGCTAAGAATCCATGTTTTAGTTTATTTTTGTAAATCTAACTTGAAAAATGCTAAAATTCACCTCTTTTATGACTTGAATGTGTTGCCCAAAAAACCCACAACCTTCAAAATTTATAAGAGAATTGGAAAAAAAGATTGTGGGAAACTTATTTTTATTTATTTGTTTACTATTTTACCAGAAAGGTAAATTGAGAACAATTTCTCATTTACAATGACAACCTGGCTTGGCAGCAGCACAAGACTCAAGACAAGACACTATTGTCACATAGATGAGCTCACGATTAAGTTTTTATCACGATAATGCCGAGCACTAGACCAAAGGACCAGCTGTTTGATCCAAACCATGGTCCTTGGCAGCGTCTGGACTTTGGACCAAACCTTACTGGAAAGTCCTAAAGTCCGGACCAAAAGCTACTAGTGTGAAAGCAGCCTAAAGTCGTGAGATATTATTGGACAAATCATAACTGTGCCTCATTTTTATGCATTTTGTTGCTTGTTTAAGACACTGTTGCTAGGTAAAAGTTGTTCTCTTGACCTTTTCCTCACTTAAAAATTTACACAACAGCTTTGTAAACATTAACTGCTTGCATTCTTGGTTTATCTGTTTACATATTAACTTATTTTAAAACTGTGGTGAGCTGCTGTGGTTTTGTGCTTCAGAGCTGTCTTTGAGGACGCGTTTTTAGGTTTTAAAATGGACGATTCTTTGAGTTCTCTGAGCCCTGTTGAGCTGAGGCTGTTGATCCGAGGTGGAGATGTCAGGATTAAAACTACAACTGGGTTAGCGTCCGGTAAGGTTTACTCCAGGAGCGAGGGATTGATTTTGTAACAGAAATTGCAAGATGAATGATTACAAAATGAAGAAAAATCACACAGACTGCAATGTTAATCAGACTATAGGTTATATGTATATAATATGTAATAGTTGCATGTCTCATTGCAGGATTCCAGCAGGCGAATGTGCTGCTTTTACCGTCTGCGCTGGCCAAAGACTTTGAAGCTTTCTGCCTGAGAAACGCGGCTCCTTTGCCTCTTCTCTACGTCAGTAAACCCGGCGAAGTGTCATGTCCGCCCCTGGCTCAACACGCAGACATAAAGTGAGGAGAATACATTGATTTTTTTGTACACTCGTGTTTCATTGTTAACTTTTATAGTCTTGCGACAATGATGCGACTGTGAGACAAATAATCGCTGTAAAAAATTGCACAAGATCCTAAACTCCTCTAGTGTGCAGCCGGTTTAACGGTTTAAAGCACATTTTACTTCAAACATTGTAATTTTTACTCTATTTTCCAGGACCGATGTTTCCCAGTATTGTGTTTACGAAAACGGAAAAATGTTAAAAACTGTCTCCAGCCTGAGCGAGTACAACCTTCCTCTAAAGTAATGTTTTAAGTACATATTTACTACACGTATTAGTCCAGTGTAGGTCTAGTTTGAACCGGTTTTACATTTGTCTGCACAGGGACATGGTGTGTTTCTATCTGGGCTGCAGTTTTGGATTCGAGGGGAAACTTAAAGACGCCGGAGTTCCAGTGAGAAATGTGGAGCAGAAGAGAAATGTCAGCATGTACAGAGTGAGTCAAAACATGTAAATTACACCAGACATAAACATTATAGACTCATTGATTTGACTTTTGCGAGGTGTTTGTGATTCACAGTTGGTTTAAAAGGACACGTGTCTCGCAAAAAATCACTTTTTTTAGATATTTTCCCTCATCTAGAACGGACTGAAGTCATGCTAGTTTGATGGATCCTGTTTGTTACCGTGAGCATCAGAAAACACCAGTCCAGTTTTGCTGCATCACAAGTGAGTCTATGCAGTACAGGACAGTTACAGTACAAACCGTCAATAACTGGAGCATTTCTGTCGTCACATTCATTACAATAAAAGTTTATGACCATCAGAGAGTAGTGTACGTGCACTAAATGTTTCCCTTCATGTGTCTGCTCTCAGTATGGATGAAATAATACTGTGCACTTACTTTAGCGTGTCAAACAAGCTAGGTTTGTTTATCTCCACTGTGGGATTCCCTTTGCCGACAGTAGATGGACGCAAATTGAATTCTTTTTGTGGAAACAACCTAGCTTATATGAAAATACAAATATTACATAAATCCATTGCAAACGCTACTGTCTGCAATGGGATTTACAGTACAAAGATGAGATAAACAAACCTAGTTTACCCCCGACATGCTAACGCAAGAACACAGTTGTAATTCAACGTCATTTGAGGCAAAACTGCTCAGAATGGGTTTGATGATGATTTATGGACTTAAAAACAGAGCAGAGCAATAAGGAGCAAGATCTAAATTCTGAAAAAGAAAAAGGATTCATCAAACCCTAGATGTACAGTGAGCGTGAGTTTGGTGCAGAACGGGCCCACAGTGGTCTCGCAGAAAATGGAAACTGCTTAAAAACAAAATGTGCTTGTGTACACTGACCTCTGAGGAGAGAGGATGTGGTCTGAGAATCTGTGTAAAGTCCATTTCTCCTGGAGACTCCAGGTCATTATATGAGCATTTTCACAAGAATCTTCATGAACACACGAGGCTTTGGACGAATTCAGACTGCAGCTGGTGTAACAGGCACTTGCAAGAAACTCACACCCATGTCCCGACCCAAATCTGCCTCACAGTCAGTGTGATGTCAGTCACTTGATGTGAGAATGAAGCTAATTACCACTCATGGTTTGTTTTTGAAGAGGGAACAAATATTAAAACATTTGATAGAATAACTAACTTTTTTTCTTTGTAATTTAGTACACTTTGTATTTTCCACTAGAAAATACATGATAAAATGCTGCACTTTATGAAAAAATTAGACTGCTGAGGTCCTCTCCAGTTTCACTTTGTCTGTAAAAAGAAGTTTTTAAGTAATAATTGCAACCAGGAATGAATACATGTTGATATTAACCATGTGGGAAGAATTTTTTAGAGGTTGTCGGACTTAAAACCTAAATCATGTTTGCAGGGTTAGGGTTAGCTAATATATAATTACAATTTTACAGTAACTCACCCAACACTGTTCATAGGTGTCCTTTGTCTTTCTGTGCAGACGTCTGTGCCCTGTGCTCCAGCAGGAGTCTTTCACTGCCCCCTGGTGGTCACCATGCGTCCTGTTCCAGCCCAGATGCTGGACACTGTTGTGGAGGTCACTCATCAAAACCCTCTGGCACACGGAGCTCCTGTGCACATCGGAGACCCAGGTTAAAACTCAAACCAGTCTACTTTATACTGACATGAACTAAGAGTGGAATTAAATATATCAGTTTAGTTGTTAATGTTTATTGTACTAAAACTGTAACTTGAAAACTGTAATTGGATGCAGTGTTGTCATTTGAAACCCTCTAAAAGCCCATGTTTTGTGTTTAACTTGCTGCAGCTCTTTTGGGGATCCAGGACCTGTCCAGACCAGACTATGGAGACGCCGTGGACCAACAGCCTGGAGATGTGCCCGTGTTCTGGGCCTGTGGAGTGACGTCGCTAGAGGCAGTTCTCAGCACCAGTAAGACACATTAACTGTATGAAACATGTTCATTTAGTTTTTTTCATGGTATTTGTAACTTTTTTGTTTGATGTCTTCCAGAGCCTTCATTGGCCTTCAGTCACTCTCCAGGCTGCATGTTTCTGACCGACCTCCCAGACTCCTCCTCCTCCTCTGCTCTGGATCTGTCCCTGGACCCCAGTTTGACCCCTCTGAGCTTCAAACTGTCCCAAAACCCTCTGCTCTACAGCCTAGCTTCAAAGAGAGCCGTGCACAAAATCAGACAGCTGGAGAAGGTCATCGGAGCAGACCCAGGTACAGGGCTTTGTGTTAATTGTTTTGTAAATGTTTTGATGTAGATGGATGATGTTGTGTCGCAGGTGGAAGAGGGATCAGTGCCATCTTTGTGCCAGACGAGCTACTGTTGTCCTGCCTGGCTCTGTCCCACTCGTCTTCTGTTCTCATCACCACTGGTTTTCCCACACATTATATGCACAAGTGAGTCTGCTCGGTTTTTTACATATCCATCCATTTTCTGCTTTATATAAATGGAAATCGTCTGACACAGCACCATTAGGGTTTGTGTGCTTGACGATAGGCAGGTGCTTTTTTGGTTTGACCTATCACTGCCCTGATTTCCAGTGTTGCCATTTCTGTGTGGCAAACGTTCAAATTAAAGCTACAAAATCCCATTCTAAGTTAATATTTGACACAAAGTGAGGGATTATTTGTTTATCAACACAGGAAATCCACCCGTAATGTAGAAAGAACGCGTTGATTGACAATGTAGCAGCACACTAGGCAGCACTGTTGTCCGCTAACTTCAAGAGTTTATCACTGTGTGAAAACAAAAGTTATGCTGCTAATGCAACATTCGTTAGTAAGGACCACACCAAACAGAAATAGTTATACGTTGTTTATTGAATGGATATTGATGTTGAAGCTCCGTGGAATCAGAGAGATGAGGCGCATGGTCAAACTGAGACACATGCGTGAGCTGGGATATGAAGGCTTCTGGTGACGTAGGGGTGTGGTTGGAGTGCGATGGGGGCGTGGTCCTACCCACGAAACATAATTAACCAAGTCAATTACAGCTTCAGGTGAATGAAAAAACAGCGAGAAATACACTGTCTTAAACTTCAGGAACCAGACGTCCATCATACCAGTTCATACCTAATCCAAAGAACAAGCTCTCGTCCTGTTTGGTTGTTTTTATCAAAAGTTTCTCCAACTACATGGACAGAGTATCTTTCTGCAGGTGACCCGCACAGTCGAGCGGAAAGTGACGTCCACTGATAATCCTTCTATTCCAGTCCTCATGCAGACAACAGCTCACATTCAGTCTGCAGCTTCTCCGGTGCTGCTGCTGTCACCTCCTTTGATCCGCACAGGCGAGACTGCACATTCTTGAGAAAATGTATTATTTGTGAATGAAAAATTACGCACTGTATGCCATGTGAGCGCCTCCTTGCAAGTTACGTAAAGGCACATTTTGTCTTTTTTAGTCATTACCCAAAAATTATGATCAAAGGTGAGAGTTTGAACATAGATTGAGCAGCGTGTCTTTCAACTCAGCTCCTTCTTCATTACAATATCCGTTACTGCAAACACATCACTGCTGAAGCTGCACCGATCCATTTGTCAAGTGAATAAAACTTCAAGATACTTTAACTTCATCACTTGAGAAAAGTTTCTTCTGGACCTTGAGCCCGGAGCCGTGGACAGTTCATTTTGGCAGAAGTGAACTGTTGCATAGATAATCAATAAATAAATTAACCTGTCGTTTTTGTTCCCGTGCCAGTCCTCCCGATGAGACGGACGGGCCACCTGGAGCCGTTGCCATGGCGAACATGCTGTTGTCTCTGGGGAAACGCGTAACCATGGTGACGGACCGGAGAGGCCTCCAGATGAACCGGGACATCATCGACGAGGCGGTGAGCTCAGGTAAGAGACGGACAAATAAAGTGTGACAATTAAAGTTCAGAGATTCAAGTAAACTAATGAGCATAGAGATAAATGTTTATAATTTCTAATTACCATTACTGCAAAGTATAGACACAACCTGTAATTTTGGCCTTACCAGGTAGGGTGGGCGATAGGGCAAAAAATGTACAGTTTCTTGGAGCCAGATCACAATTGCACTGCTTATTTCTTATTGCTTTTGAGATAAATACAATCACCTGCTTTTTGAGAAAGTTTCTACTTGTATAGTCCAGTGGTTTTCAACATGGGGTCGCAAAATATTTCAAGGATCCCCAGATCATGTGAAAAATTTAAGTTTAAAATCTTAAACAAGGTTTTATTGCTTCAAATACAGTGACAGATGTGTATTTCTATTTGCTGGCCTACAAGATGAATTTATCTAGGCTTATGTTTTCAAATTAAACAACACAAGACTAAAAACTACTTTTTCACTTTGCAGATAGCCTACATTTTGTGTTTTGGGGTCGCGAATGGCTACGGTTGTTATTTAGGGGTTTGCGACTGAAAAAGGTTGAGAACCACTGGTCTAGTCAGTAAATAAGTGCAGTTGTCAAATGCTGTGTTGCCAGATTTTCCGAGAGAAACAAGTAACCAAGCCTTTGAAAAAAATCCCAAAACAAGTAACCTCAACTCTTCAATAAAAATAATCGATTCATTAGAACATTTAGTTTCTCTTCTTATATAAATAACTTTTAGACATGAAAATATCCAGAAAAATCTGTGTTTCAATTATAAATATATATATTTTTGTGACTCAAACCTGAAAAATGTCTAAAATTAATCTTTGGCGGACTGGAAAGTGCAGCCCAAAAACAACACAACCTTCAAAATTCATAAGAGACTTTAATAAAAGAAGCCCAAAGTCACTATAAAGAAGTGGACTTGGCAACTCTGAGGCTAAGAAAAATCTGTATTTGAACAGTCAGATGCATTAAATAGAAGTTGGAAATCACATTCATTAAAAAAGCAGACAGAGTGACAGAGATAAGCTCACAATTCAAAGTAATCACATTTACTGTATTCATTAACTTGTTGCAGCCAGTTTTCACGTTCACACAGAACTGTTTAGTTTCCACTGATCTTTGTGTCTGTTCTCCTCAGGTGTGCTCTCGGCGCCGGTGCCTCTCGTCACTTATGAAGACAACGGCCCAGACTCCGCCCTAAACTTCCTCTGTCACCATGGAGACGTCAGCAAACCCAGGTTAGACCTTTTAGACCTTTGGTTCATAAACTTTTTATCCCTTAAATCTTGTCTCTCGCTCAGAATTTCCTCTAACTTTGGAAATGTATGTTTTCATTTTGATTTGTATGTGACATGTTAACAGAGAAAATCAGGTAAACAGTGGCACAAAAGCAGAAAAACAACGGGAACATTTCACATTTCTCACTGACCCAGACTTCAGGGTCACACACAGAGAAACTCATTACCTTTCTATGCTTAAATAAAATGTTTTTAGTCCATTTGATGAGTAAACTTGTTGTAAATAGTAAAAATGTTCTTAATCAAACTGCTGCTAGCAAAAAAGCCAACATTTCTGCCAAGCAACTCTCCCAGGAGAAAATTTTTATCATTTGTTCTTGTATTTTTTTGCCACTTAGTCAGAATGTTGAGGAGCATTTTTCAGAAAGTCAATCTCTATTGACCCTATTTTGTCCCGCCCACGTTTCTAGGAAGTGTACTTCCTGTTTAGCTGCATTTAGCCTGTAGACTTCAGACGATGGTTTATTTTAACCGTCATTACATATGTTTGAAATGCCCAACAATACAGACAGACAACATGTAAACTACCGTAACAGAGGTAAACAGGAAGTGCAAATCCTAGAAAAGTGGGCGGGACAAAATGGGGTCAAAACAATTCTTCTTTTTATACAAATCTAATAGCTTCCACAGTAATAACTGGACCAAATAGGCCATTTTGAGGAGACAAATTATTATTAATGTAGAGTTGAGTTTTTGTTTTTTTGTAAAGTGGCCTTATGATTTTTGCTTTTTTTTTGGGGAGGCATTATATCTATTATTATTGTCAAAAATACTAAAGTATTGTTTTATTCACTTTTTGTAGAATTGGGGTCACTTGATTTAGACTTTTTTTTTTTTTTTTTTCAATGGCTTGGTCACTTGTTGCGTTCTGAAAATCTGGCAACACTGATTTATTAGGTGTGTTCAAGATGGTCAAGACGGTGCAGTCGGCTCGAGCCGGTAAGGGGGGTGGGGGCTACGTCAGGGCTACGTAGGCCCTGGTAATCTCGAGAGATCAATCCGGCTCGAGTCGACTTGACAAATCGTCGAGGCGAGGAAAGAGCAACTGCTCCCGGCTTCACCGCCTCGATGACTACAAAATCAAGATGCATGATGGGAAATGTAGTGCGGTGATTGACCGCTGATTCGCTCTGATCAAACGTGACGCGCTACAGTTCCTCCTCTGCTGTCTTTATCGTATTTGTGACTTTTATAACATCACACGTGTTTATCATGAGTCAGAAAAGACCCAGACTGTTGACATTACACACAGCAACATTAATACATGATCCTGATGAGCTGAAAGTCACTTTTACAAAGGCAAACTAAAGTGTGCCATCTTTATCATGAGCTCTTTATTCTTTGCTCTGGTGATGTGTGAGTGAGTTTGTGATGTGTGAGGGAAACAGAATTGCATTTACAACGTTGTAGGTAGTTTTATTCAGTGCAACCTTCAAACAACGCGAGAGCTCCGTGAGTCTGTGAGATCTGAGGCTGCCTCGTGCTCTCGGGCTCAACAAGTGTCCAAGTTGAATCTCTCCTCTTTGCCTCAGCCGCCTGCTCTCGTCTGCAATCCAGGCAGAGATTTTCGCATCTTGAACACACCTAATGTTGTAAATGTTGACTTACTTCATGTCATTTTCAACTTAATTGTTGATTTCTACATAAATTGCTCCTTACTGAACTAAAAATATGATAAATATTTACCAAAGGACTATCACACCAAACTAAACTAAAACTAGAAAAATAAAATAATCTGTCATGTGGACTTTTAAGGGTCAATACCTAATTTTTGCTTCTTTAAAAATATAAACAAAGCAGAAAAACTTCTTATAGTCTACATTTAGCATCTGGCAACACCGATTTAATCTTGTAAATTTTGACCATTACATTTTGATATGTTCTTGAAATCATTAAATGGTGTTTGGCTTGGTAAAAAAAAATAAATAAATAAAAAGCGTTAATTATTTTATAGACTGAAAACTGATTATTTTGTCGAGGGCACACTAGTTTGAAAAACTCTTGTAGACTATATATGTTTCCCCAACATTGTGTAACCTTGCCAGTGTTTAACAGAGAGTGTGTTATGTACAGATATGACCACCTGGTGGCGATAGAGCGCACTGGACGAGCTGCAGATGGAAACTATTACAACATGAGAGCGATCAACATCAAACACCTGGTGGATCCTATCGACGACCTGTTTGTGGCCGCTAAAGATATCCCCGGGATTATAACCACAGGTGAGTATAATAAGAATAAACAATAAACATACGCTAATGAGGCAAAAGTCTGATAAGGGATGTCAAGATTATTAGGTTAATTGATAATCGTGATTATTCAATTCACAATATAATCGTAAGAACAAAAAAATAATAATCCTGCCAAAAATAGAAGCATTATTAAGTGTTTTTTTTATTTTATAGAAGCTAAGGATCTGCAAAACATTAGCTCCAGTTTAGGACAAGTTTACAAAAAAAGCAGATTTTTGCTGCACATATTACAGATCATTTTGTTTTTAGTTTTTATTAAAGTGATGAGCCAGTTTGTGTTGTTGGGAGACTTATTTCCCAAAACACAAACTTGAGGAAAAATTACAGTAAACTTAATACTTAACTTAAATAACCTGTTTTCTATTCTCTCTCTTACTATATATATTGGGATTGTAGAGACTTCAAACACGTCGTTTGCTCAGACAGAAATAAAAAATTAAAAAAGCGTCAAATTTTTGTTTTGATCCAAAGCTTATTTTGAGTCTAATTTAATTTTTAGTTTCAATTGTGAATTAAAATTAACGCTACACAATATATTTTAAACTTTTAAGTTGAAAGAAAATGAGAGAATGTTGTTTGATTGATGGTTGTGATGGTTATCGTGAATAATCGCTAAATCGTGGTGTTGTCTTGCCATAATCGTAACAATAAAATCTGGTATCGTGACATTCTATTTGGGGCCTAATTTTCCATCCTTTGTGCCTAATGCAAAAATTGTACTTTGTCCTTATTAAACATTCCTTCCTAGGAGCCGTTGTTTGGCAGAAATATTATAAAATAGCGTTTCTGTTGTCACGGCAACAGTCCAAACTCCAGCTAACTTGTCAACAGTTGGAGATTTAATTCACTCATCAAATGGATTAAAAACACTTATTTAATCGTGGAAATGTAATGAGTTTCTCTGTGTGTGATGCTAAAGTCTGTGTCAGTGAGAAACGTGAGAGAAACTGAAGTGCTGTTTGTAGTTTTTCTGCTTTTCTGCTACTGTTTACCTCAGTTTACATGTCTTATACAGACTCAATATTCAGCAGTAGCTATGGTTGTTTATATTTATTATCAGTCTGTAGCTGCTTTTTCATATTTTAGTCGTGTTTTGAGTCGTTACAGGTAAAATTGTATTCGTCTCCACTGACTCTCATTCATTTTTGCCACTCACAGCTGACATTCAGAACATCACAAACTGTTCTGAATAACTTCCTGACTGCTTTAGGAATCGGCGACGGCGGTAACGAGCTGGGCATGGGCAAACTGAAGGAGAAAGTGAAGGGTTACATGCCCAAAGGAGACATGATCGCCTGTGACGTCCCGGCAGACTTCGCCATCACATGTGGTAAGTTTGGCGTGAGGTAATTCCACAACTGTTACCTTTCTATGTCTTACACCCTCACCAGACAATACAATTACGCTGTGTGGTTTCAGGAGTGTCTAACTGGGGCGGGTACGCGGTGGCCTGTGGGTTGTACCTGCTGCAGATCTGTCCTTCACATCAGCGTTACTTAAAGAAGGGACTGGGACTGAACCAGGACCAGACTTGGACCACAGCGCTGCCCTCTGTAGACAAGGTAAACCTGCTCTGCACTAAACCCACTTCATTCAGACTGAGTGGCAAAAGAAGAACACTCGATAAAATGTATATACTGTTTATGTACTGTCCTGAGCTAACTCTAACCCTTCTGCGCAGTGTTCTTGCTGTTTCTTAGACTGCACTTTTCCAGGCAGATGTCCAAAACAATTTTATTTTAAGATAAAGTTTCGGCAATCAGCCTTCATCAGATCATTTTTCTTTTTTCCCGGCGGCCAAATGCAGCTCACTAAGCTGTAGGTTTTGAGACAGCATCATTAAAAGGGCCATGGACTGACTGAACTCTATTCATACATAGGCTGTATTTGATGTTTTGTCATTCTTAGTGCAGTGTATGTTCTTAAGTACTGTAATTTGAACAGATTTGAAGAATTTGATTCTGCTTGTAGTGCGTTCCAGTGGTACTCGGAGCTCGGATCTTTCGAGTTTCGACTTGTAAATTCCCACTGGAACAGCGCTCTAACTCGAAGTTCCTACTTGAAGAGATTTTTAGTAACATTGCTCACGCCTGATGGATCTGTGTTGAACTTCAATTTAAGTTCCTCCACAGTATCCATCTAGAAAAAGTGGGTTGTTTTATAAAATACATTAGCTGATTGGTTGCGCGGCCAAATTTCTTGTGCTCAACCAATCACTGGAACGAATCGTAAAGGTCACACAGACACCTCTCTGCTCTTATTTCAAAAAGAAAATACTCTGTATTTCTGCTCAAACAGAATCAAATGCAGCAGAGACACGTACATTCACAGGAGTCGCCATCTCCGTTTTTGTTTTTGAATCAAGCGGTACTTCCTGTCTTTATTGCAAACCAACTTCCCTCAACCCCCCATGCTGTGATGTGATTGGGCCAACACACTAGGGCTGGGTGTTGCCAAGAGCCTTCTGATACAATACGTATCCCAATACAGAGGTCACGATACGTATCTCGATACACGTAAATCCTGATATATAGTTTCCTCAATATGTCACGTATCAAGTGTCAAATACAGAGGACTTGTATTTTCAACTACTCTTTGTGTTAGACACAAGTATCTTACAAATAAGTTATTGTTCAGATCAATAGTTTCAGTCTTAAAGCTGCTGTCCAGGTTCATCAGTGTAAATTATATGAATTTAAGTATGCCAATACGTATCCCGATACGCCTCTCTGTAATGATACGCGTATTGCCAATGAGCTTGTCACGATATATCCCCGTATCGATACATTGAGTACAGCCCTACAACACACCGCTGTGTCGGACTGCAAACCATTCAGGCTGCTGGACGGCCAGATGGATAATCTCGAGTTTGTGAATTCACAAATATTGCGAGATAATTCATTTGGCTGGCTAGGTTAGAGTTTCATAGTCCGAGGTAGAAAATCAACATGGCAGCACTCTGCATTTTGAGAAAAATAAACCTCCGACAGCTTCACTGCTGATCTTACCTGAGTTATTTTCTCTTTAAGCAAAAGCACAAATTAACTCTTTTGCGATGCTTTACAAAGGTTAGTGCTAGATAGTCTGGTCTGGAGGAACAGAAACAAGCTGGTTGCCATGGTAATGAGTTTATCTCTGTTGCTAAACTGACCTAAACAGTTGTATTTTATATCTTAATCTTTACCCAAACCTTTTTCCTTACCTTACCCATCAACCTAACCCTTTTCCTAAACTTAATCATCGTCCCTCCAGACCCGACTATCTAGCATTTACCTTTTACAAACTGTAAATGTAACAGGAATGTCTGAGTTAATAAACACTGAAACACACAACACTCTGAGAAAAGTTTTTGTATATATCACAGTGAAAAAGTCCATTTCCTGTTTGTTGCAGGAGGAGACGTTTTTATCGACGCTGGTTCGCTTCGGCATCAGAAGTGGAAAAACCGGGAACCTGGCCATGGAGGTGGACGGCTTGACCTTTCACCCCACGCACTCTGAAATCATCTCCAGACTCCTGCAGGTCACTCATGAAGCCGCGTGACCTCTGAACTCTGACTGAAAACTCCATTGTGAAGGCCTGAAGGCAGTATTACGCTGTACAGAAGTATTTTTTTAGTGTAACAAATGTATTTAGATGTATTTACTTACATAGATTTATAATTATTTATTAGTTTGTTTGTTTGATTGAGAAGCACTAGATTTTACACTAACAATGAATGTATTTTTTTAGTTTATAATTAATTTTTTAATGATACGCACTAATGATCAATGACTTTGCAGTTCAGTTCTGCAAAAAATACAGCAAACTGTAGTAAAGATTCACTATTCAGAGAAAAAATGACCAAATATAAACAGGGTTCAGTATTGTTATAACTATAAATATGTTACATTTATTCAATTGACACACGAATATTCCTTTCAGTATTGACTCTTTGCACCTACGTCACATGATCATGATTTAGGCAGAAGTGTGTGTACGCAGCATTACAGGAGCGCAAAACTGACAAATTCTCACAAATTTTCAGATTTTTCCGTAAAGAAAGCAGTGGATGCTTCTAGTGCATGTTCAGTACATTTGTCTGTGGAAGTAGGACAACTTTTAGACACGCACAAAGCAAGGTATTTGGAAAAGCTAATGATGCAGCTGATCCAGACCCTCTTCCTCCTGCTATGTTTGCAGATTTTATAAAATGTACAAGTTTGCCTGACTTTACAGGGTTTTGTCTCACACTGGAGCAGATTTAAAAGTAACAAGAGTTTGGTTTTCTGTAACTTAGCTGTATATCATGTAGTCTTTTAGTCGTTTAGTCGATTAATCGGTCGATGGACTCTTGGTCGACCAGAATTTGTGTTTCATTTATTAATTGATGAGGCTTTATTTTGAACAGCAATAAAAGGAATGAATTATCTGAAAATCTGGGACCAAATGATTGATCTAATCCAACTTTTCGATATTTATAAACTGCTTTTTTTATCCATTTTCTGCATACATTATTTTTGCGTGAACTCTATTGCATTATTAGTGTTTTCATGCACAAACTGGGTCAGATAATTGGTCATATAAAAAGATTGTTTTGTACAGACGGAACCTTTGCCACGCCCCCTCTTTAGTCGATTAATTGGTCGATGGGACATGGTTTTGGTCGACTACCGCTCTAATATCATGTAAGGCTAGTGTTAGTGTTTGGTGTGTAGTGCAGGCTGTTTCAGATATTCATTGCATCTTTTTGTTTTTGTTTTCAAATGACTTACCTTGTTTAAAGTGTTCAGTGCAAATCTGTAACAACTCAGAAGGATTCCAGTTCTTTCAATTTATTGCTGCCACCCACTGGCGTCTTCTATCTTCATCAAAATGTAAAAGAAAAAGCTACATTAGGCTACAACCTCCTGCCTGTTAGTGCTGCGTGTTCCACGAGATACAGACATTTTACAATTGAAATCAATAAAAGTAACAAAGTTTCTATAGTTGTAATGCACACAGATAGAGCTTTTGCCTCCATCATGGAGAAGTGGGCGTTCCCTCGGAGAGGAAACGCCCACTTCTGCAAAGGGTCAATAACAGTAATGAAGGAGATCCATTTGAAGGCACTGCTCCCAGAAATTAGACATAAACATAACACACATAAACTAATGGTTCTCAAAGCACCGCTTTAATAATGATGAAAATAAAATTTGGCTCAAGCCAGATCAAACTTGAACCAGACAGAATTAGACATACGATAGATGTTAAAAGGGCACTGTATAACTTTTAAAAAGCATATTTTGGTCATTTACATTTCTTTGGTGCACTACATAGAGAAGAAAGATCTTTGTATTTACTTTGAGTAAGTTTGGATGACCACAAAACGGATCATTATTTACCTCTTCTTGTATTTTAACTTGAAAACAGTCAGTTACTTTTTTAAGTCCACAGAGAGTTTTTCTGCTGTGTTGCCTTAATTCGAGACTTTTTTCAGTAAAACAATTAAAAATCCACAAAGCTGTCTTTAGGTTAAACAATTTAACTTAAAGTTGTGGCGACTAACTTTTTGTTTGTAATTTTGCAAACTTTGTGTTTTCCACTAAAACGCAAATGAAGAATGCAGCACTTTGTGAAAAAATGACATCACTGTGCACTGTCTGATCTGAATAATAAAGTATTTCAGTTCAAATCAGAAGCTGAATGCAGCGCTCTGATTGGCTGAGACTGAGTGGTCCTCTCCAGTTCACTTTGTTGTTTGTAAAAAGAAGTTTTTAAGCCGTGATTGGAACCAGAATGAATACATGTCACTATTAACCATGTGTTGTTTTGGTTTATTATTACATATTGATGTAAAAAAAAAAAAACATGTTCCTCTCGTTTCTTTTTGTGACCAGAATTAGTTTCAAATGGGATCATTTATAAAAATCAATGACGTAAAAATATGATTTGTATTTGAACTGGACTTGGACTTGAGGCGAAAGACTTGAGACTTATTTAAGACTTACAAAACAGTGACTTGGTTCCACGTCTGTGAGAGAGAGAGTGAATGTTTGTCTGTCTCTAACTCTGCGAAGAGTAATCCACTGTCTAGAGTGTTCCCGCCTAAGGCCCAAAGTCACTGGGATAGGCTCCAGTCACCCTCGACCCTAACAGCAACAAGTGATAGAAAATTAACGCACATAAAAGGTTCATATTTTCTGTACAACTATTTATGTTTTAAGACGTCAATTTTTTCATAAATAAAGACATTTTATAACTTTGGACCTTCATGATCCCTGACTTTTTCACCTTAAAATTGTAATTTGGTGTTTTTTAAAACCCCTTCTCATTTCGGTAAAAATTCAAACTAAAACTTTCTGATCCTTTGGAGCAATGCAAATGTCTGGAGTCTTTTTTAAACTGTATCTCTGTAGTTTTAGCTTCTGAGACTAACAGGCTCTGATCAGAAGTGAGAACTTTCTCCAAATTAAAAAAAACAAAATCTAATTTCCACCAAAAAAAACTTATTGGGACATAAGAATTGATAAAGTGCACGGTGTTACAGCTGAGACCTGAATGACTCTAGATTTGGCATGTAGAGGTTATGCACTGACATCATTTTAGTCAAAATGCTCAGCAACATTTAGAATGAGTGGCATTTCTTCAATGTATTTCTTTGTTGTCGTGGCAACGGCTTGACTGCTACAACAGTCGATGATTTAGGACATTTTAACTGCAACAAACAGACTCAAAAACATCTTTTTTAAAAGAAAAAGGTAATAAGTTTAACTGTGTTTGATTTCAATGTCTGATAAATGTAAGAAGCTAAAGTCTTGTTGTTTATCTGCTTTGCTACAACTGTTGACTTGATTTTCTCTTTTTACATGTCAGTTACAAACCCAGTGCTCAGTAGACTTGTTGTGGGTTGAATTTGTTCTCAAACTGTAGTTTATTTTTCCTGTTTTAGCTGTTTATTGAACTCTTACAAGAGAAAATGTCCTTTCTCTCCATTAACTCTCACTCAGCATGAACATTTAGAATGATGTCATGTCACCTGATGAACCTCTATTTTGGGTTTTGACAATTCCTCTGCAAAAGTTGAAGGTAGTCTGATTCATTCCAGAGGCTGATTTGACTCTAAAAATAGAAGAGACACAATGTGATTTTTATCTTTAACATTCTCAGGTGCTTCACAGTTTGTTTTTATCAGAGACTGAACAAAAAGGAATCAAGAAAACCATAAAAAGTGTGCCATGACTCAAAAAACTTGATTTAGACAGACTTTAAAACCTGATGTCCTTTTGTGCAGGGCTTGTTTTCAGTTAAAACTCGATTATAACTTTGGATTATATCACGAACATTGCATTTTCCCCACTAATAAATAGTATTTCAAATGTATAATTATCTGTCCAGTCTTGTCCAACTTATTTCTTAACTAAGCATTGATTTTAGGCTGAAGGCGTTGCCATAGTTACCATTCACTATTCAGACCATTCAGGCTTTTTTCTCTCAGATTGGCTCAGGTCCATTTGCTCATTATACGACTGACAGCAACAGAAAGACGCCAGTTTGGAGACTTAAGCGACTGTAATTTGAAATGAGAATGTCGAGTCTGCAAAGGTTAATGTTCAGGAAATTAAGGATGAAACTCATTTCCATAAAAACTGAATTAGATCAAATTAAAAACGTGGCTGGTTAAGACTCGGTCAGTTTTGTGAAATGATCTGAATAGGTGAAAACTGTGAGAGAGTGTAAGTTACTTGTTGACTCCTTCTCCTATTTACAGTCACCATATGACACATGAATAAAGAAAACTTTATCCGATTTGGTTGTTTCTTACACTTTAATTATGTACAACATAAATCATAAGCATTTTTCCGTACTGTTAATTTATCATTTTATTTAACTTGAATTTACTTGACTGGTGCCCCAACTAAGATGTTCTTATTTTGTATGTGTTTACATTATTATTTCCCTTCTATTTCATTATATTTTTGGATTATAGACTGTTTATAATGTTTTTAAATTGAACTATATCAGTGTAACTTCCATAAATCACCTCCAGTATGTGTAATACACATTTTGTTTAATGTGGTTCGATATGGCTGATTGGCAAAATTTCGTTTATTCCAAAGGTTATAAGGGTCATCTTTGTCCACAAACTTTTTTTGAATGTTTTCTGTTAATTTTTTATGTCTTGCCTTAATTATTTGTGGTGTTTTATGGTTCACAAGGTCAAAAACTTTAACAATTTGGACTTGCAAAACAATAAGTTGGTATGGTCATTATATGGAACTCTCACAGCCTTTTTTGTATTTTAAACAGTCTTTCTAAATTAGTGGGATTTGTGTTACCCCAAACCTCAGCTCCATGTAGGGCAGCAATAAGGAATAATACATTTGAAGGGCTTTGTAGTCTAAGAAGTGTAAACCATAGATTGTATAATATAATAAAAACCATACTTTAGAACATTAACAGTGATAATTAGGGCATCCCATTTAAAAAATTTTTATATGACCAAAATTCAGTCAAAACATGATGCCGTTATAAAAAATATTAAATTGCAAGTCAAAATTGTAAAATTATCTTGCAATCCCCACAATTTGCCCCACTTTGGGAACCACTGTTCTACGCTATAATCCAGCTGATTGCAATCAATGATGAACAGGTCACTGGGCTTGTTTAGAGTCAATACTATGCTTCATACTACTTTCAAATTACTTTGTCTTCCCTGATACACTGTTGGAACTTTGCAACTTTAACCATTTGTCTTAATGTGGAGAGAAGCATGGCTAAAATCTCATATGTCCCTTAGATAAGATATCTGTAAATATATATAAGTATTTAAATTATGCTTTCTCTCTCTAATCCTTTCTTGTAAGTCCTGTGAGCTGTTTTTGTGCAGTGTGTGGACGACTCTCTCTTGTAAACAGCTGAGGTTGCTTTCCCAAACGGCTCCTGTAAAAACCATAAATAAAACGTGTCTCTTTGGGGTATATTTCTGGACTGTGGGCGTGTTTCTACTGTAACTAATCAGGCCGTCCGACTCTGGACACAGGAACAGACTTCAAAATGTAATTATAGGCCCAAAACAACCCTGTGTCTGAGATCAGTTTTGTCTACAAGGCAAAGTGAAGGCTTCAGATGGAATAACGGCAGAAATGTGATTGTGCAGTTTTACAAGTCTGTGAAAACTTTTGCATTGTGCTCTTATATTGTGTTTCTAAACTGGGAAGATTATGTTAAAGCGAACCCTGGTTATAATCACATGTTTACCCTAAAACACTTATAATATCATCACTTATATAAATACAGGACAAATACCTTGGAAGTATTTGTAGTTTTATTAAAATTGTGTTATGAAAAATTAGATGGAGGCTGCCATTTTGCTGCGGTCTGACATAAATGTTGTCAAGGTAACAGGCGGTAGCAGGTAACTAAGCAACATGAATTCCTCAATTAAATCTTTTCAGTTTGAGCCGGAGCAAAGCCAAATACAGAACGATTATGTGGAATCTAGTAAAACTGAAGATAATCAGAGGAAGAGGCCAGAACTGGACACTGTCAGTGGTGTTTTTGTTTGAACTGTTCACAGATGAAATGTGGGAGTAACCATGGAAACACTATTTTATGTCAACAACCAAAATGGCGGCTCCCAGTGGCTTGAAAACAACATAAACAATGACAATTTTATAAAAAATAGTACGCACTTATATATTTGTAATTACCAGTACTAGCATTTTAGCCACATTTGTCTTTATATCCAGGGTTCCCTTTAATATAATTACATTTAAGATGAGACTTTGAAAGAATAAATAAATGTGTAGTTATGAATATGAAACTTGTGCTGTAGTTTACTCACATAAAGAAAAAATGTATTAGAAGTTCTCATGTTTTTAGACAGGGTTTCATTAGTTCTTCACAGTTTTACTAAAAGGCTAGATTGTGTTTTGTTCACATTTTTGGTGAAGGACATTCATGATGACTCATGATGCATGACTCAAAAGTCATGATGAATTACTATGTTTGGTTCAAATATCTTTAGAACATGTACATTCCTTGTATTCATAGTTGGTTTAAAAGTCATGGTTGAATTATTTGTGGAATTAATGAATGAACTCATTCATTAATTCTGCTTGAATTCATGATAATTGACCCTGTGCTGTTTGATTTCAAATTGTCAGACTTTAGCGTTAGTGTGGCATTTCGACGGTGCTGTCATCTCTTTTAACCATTAGCTTTTTGTTTGTTATAAAGTGTCCAACAACGCCACTGCTTTTAACAGGAGAAAAACAGCTCAAGGCACACAGGTTCGTCATTTGAGAAAGAAAAGAGGGCATGGTCCAATGTAGAAAAATATAGCCACATTTGGATACAATAAGTAAGAATAAATAGTTGGTTCCATCAAGTTCAGGTAGTACAAATTTGTTAAAAGTCTGTTAATTTCATGTTGCTCCAAACAGGTGCGAAGCAGACATAAAAAGGCAGAAAATGCAAAGGCAAGACCACAGAGTCCCAGCGCCAGCACTGGCTCCACCTCAGCTCTCACATCTAAGTTTGCACTATAGTCAGAAAACATGTAAAACAAAACTGTTTTATTCAGGTATGAACTGGTCTGACAGACTTGTGTCTCCTGAAGCTTGAAACAGTGCTTTTCTCACTTAACTGAATGTAACTTTTAAGGGTCGTAGGTCGAATTTCATTCACAGATGTTAACTTAGCAGCAAACTTTTGTTTTCTCACAGTGATAAACTCTTGTATTTAGCTGACAACGGAGCTTTTTCGACTTGTTTCTACTGTTTGTGTCTATGTGCGGAGGCTCTTTCTACAGGTGGGGATGCTTGCATCGCCCCTGTGTTGATAAACAAACCCCCCTCTAAAGAATCAGGCACGGATTTTTATTCTCTGATGGAATTTTTAACTGGAACTTGTATTGGTCTGAGCTCAATGCTAATATAAAATATTTATTAAACATAATTATATAGAAGCTAATATAGTTTGAAAAGAGAGAACTCTTGTCCTCGTGTGACTTCCTCTCTGCCTCAACTTTAACCTTGTGACCTCCCGTGACCCCGGTTTCATCAACTAACTTCCTGTTTGAAGGAAGCTAACCGCAAAGTAGCAGCTAACCGCGCCAAAACTCACACACAGAGCCGCGCGTTTAAGAGAACCAGCGCTTTAGCCAAACAAACTCACATAATGTTGTTGATTTTGACGGGACAGTTTAATCTGCAGCTCCCGAAGCACCTGACCTGTTTTATTAATCTGAAAATACTAATAAACAACAAAGTATTTCATCTCGACAAACACAGCCAGAGTCAGTTCAACACAACAGAACGGAAAAAGAGTCTGGGAACAATCAATTTAGTCTGAAATATGTCAAATAATAAGTTGATTTTAAGCCACTCTTCTGGTGAACACTAATGAGATATTTCTTAGTACGCCTTGATGTAAGTTTAATTATACAATTTACAATTTTAGAATGCAAAAAAACTCTATTGCTACATCTAAGGAGGAACAGTCATATGAACAAAATTTGCAAGATTAAAAGGACTAAACTTTACAATAATATACCTTAAAATGAATTTACTTCTAGCAGATAACTTTTTAATTCAGGTAAAAATTATTTGTATTTGTCTAATAATATTAATAAAAACTAATAATATTAGTAATAGTTTGTTCACTCGTCGTCGTCATTGTGACTAACTGTTATTAACATACTGGTGTAGAAGAGGAAGATTTATTTGCATAGAAGGATTATTTGTTTATCAACATGGGAGATGCATATGCAACCTGATAGCAGAAAGAGCCGCGGCTGATTGATACAAGTTGTAGCAGCAACACTCACCAGGGCTGTTGTCAGCTAACTACAAGAGTTTACTATTGTGTGAAAACAAAAGTTATGCTGCTAAATTAACATTTGTGAACGAAATTGAGTGAGTGAAAAAACACTCAGAATAAACACTGTCTCAAGCTTCAGGAGCCAGACGTCTGTCAGACTGGTTCAGACCTGATCCAAACAGCTAACTTTCATCCTGTTTTGTTGTTTTTATCAGAGGTTTCCCCAGCTAACCTGATGGACAGCGTATCTTTCTGCAGGCGACATGCGTATCTCTCTTTAGCACATTTCATACAGAAACTGTAACACAATGTGCTCTCCGACAAAGTATGCACAAAAACTAGATTAAAAACAATTTAAAATGAAAAAGGTGACGTGAAAGGCGAGTCTAAAAAGATGTGCCTCTAATTTACTTTTAAATAAGTCAGCTTTGGAGCATATTTACTTTCACAAGGAAGACTGTACCATTTACAGGGGGCATAATGAGTAAGCACCATTTAAAATTTGCATGTGAAACGACAAGAAGACCACGCGCAAGCTCAGATTTGTTTTTAGCTGCTAAAGTCCTTTATAAACAAGTAAAAGTAAGAAAGAAGCAAGAAGTATTTTAAAGTCAATTTGTGCCTGAATGTTGAGCCAGTGTGTAGGCACAATATTTGCTCGGGCTGCACATCTGCTTCTAAGACTGTGTAAAAAGCTTATGTATTGAACATTTAGAAGCTCAGAATGCATTAGGTAAGTGTAGGAAGTTTATAGTTAATTATTTCTGGTTGTTTATATTTTTAATGAAGTGAAAATTGAGCATAGGATCTTCAAATACCACGTTTGGCTAAGAATTTTCCTGAGGAGCGTTTGTTTGGCAGAAACTGTATGAAGTCGCTTTTCTGTTGTCACGCAACACGGTGCAGATTTTAGCTTACCGTCGCAGTCAATTTTCACTCACTAAACAGACAAAAAACATCTTATTTTGCATAGGAAGTTAAGAAGTTGAACTGTGTGTGATCCTGAAGTCTGTGTCAGTGAGAAATGTGAAAGAAACAGAAGCGTTGCTGTCGTTTTTCTGCTTTTCTGCCACTGTTACTTCATTTCTCTGTTTACATGTCACACCACAAACTCTGCAGCTGCTTTTCCTATTTTACTTGTTTTGACTCTTACCGAGAAATTGCATCATCTCACGACTCTCATTCATTTCGCCACTCACTGCTGACATTTAGAACGCTGTAATGTTGACCTACAGAATGTTGTGCCGTCACGTGAACTTTTAGACCCAGAACTCTGCCTCAGCCCTGATTTAATCCAGATTATTGTGACGTTCTCCGAGGCCATTATCATAAATCATTCAGAAACAGAACGTAGAGGATATGATGAAGTCAGACTGATGTTGTCATAAAAGGTCACTTCAGACGGTTTTCAGGCTCGCGGGCGGAGCTGAGTCAGGCCTCCGCGACGGCAAGTTCACCGTTTGTCAAATGATTAAACACATTGAACTGTCAGAAAGAGAGAGAAAAGCAAACAAACACTGCAAAAATGTGACTTGAAAATTGCGATTTCAAAGGCAGTCTGTTATGCAGGCTTTTTGGAGTTTTTAATCATCAATTGCTTCCTCGTCACAAACACAGCTGAAGTTTGGTTTGTGTGAGATACTGTTCTTTCCTCTTGAGCTCCAGAAAACACTGTCCTAACACAACTTAGGTTTTAAATCTCACAAACTTCCTCTCATAAATCCTTCAACACGTGGTTAATATCGACATGTATTCATTTTGGATGCAGTTATGGCTTGTACACTTTTTTCAAACACCAAAGTGAAACTGGAGAGGACCACTCAAGCACAGCCAATCGGAGAGCTGCTTTCGGGTCCTTAAAAGAACTGAAATTCTTTATTATTCAGATCAGACAGCACTCTTTAAGTCCATAAACCAGGGCTATTCAACATAAGACTCGAGGGCCAGATGAAATCTTCAAACCAGTTAAATTTGGCCCACAACTCAGCTTCCAACTAAATATTTGTTCTTATCTTATTTGCTGGTTTAATTTTAGGTTAGTGCAGCACTTTACTGACCTGTGTCTTGGTCCTGGTTTAGACCGACTATTCTTTGTTTTTATGTTTGTTTATTGGTTAAAAAAGCAAGTTGTAGAGTTTTGTTGATAAAGTGTTTTGATGTAATAGTTTAAGTGTGCACTCTGAGCTGGACAGTAGCAGAGTGGTTAGAGATCTGGCTTCTCAAGAAGGAGATTGTGGGTTGAGCCAAGTCTCATCTCATGATCTCTCTGGGTGGAGTTTGCATGTTCTCCCCATGTCACCGTGGGTTTTCTCCGGTACTCAGGTTTCCTCCCACCTTCAAAAACATGCATGTTTAGGTTACCTGGGTATCCCTGTAAATAAAGAGAGAATGAATGTCTGTCTGTCTCTAATCCTGCAATGAGTTGGTCTTTGTCCAGGGTGTCCCCCGCCTAAGGTCTAAAGTCACTGCGATAGGCTCCAGTCTCCTGCAACAGGAAACGCGGTAGAAAACGAATGAATGGGGGATGTCAAGCTCAAATGGAACAGGGGCCAAATTGAAAAGGCAAATGCTATATTAAAATATGACAATTGTGTCCATATTTAGATTGAACTACATTACATTACATTTGGGTGCACGGTAGCCAAGTGGTTAGAGCTCTGGCTTCCCAATAAGGAGGTCGTGGGTTCGACTCCCGGGTCGGACCATATCAACATCTCACGATCTCTCTGGGTGGAGTTTGCATGTTCTCCCCGTGTCACCGTGGGTTTTCTCCGGGTACTCCGGTTTCCTCCCACCTCCAAAAACATATATGTTTAGGTTAATTGGGCATCACTGTAAATTTCCCTTAGAGAATGACTGAGAGAATGAATGATTGTCTGTCTAACCCTGCGGCAAGTTGGCCACTGTCCAGGGTGTTTCCCCGCCTAAGGCCCAAAGTCACTGGGATAGGCTCCAGTCACCCGCGACCCCTAACGGGATTAAGCGGTAGAAAATGAATGAATGAATGAATACATTACATTATTTTAATTTAATTTTTTTTTCCATTGTCTATCTTCCCATTCTGGCCAGAGGCTGCAGTGTATTATGGGACTTGTAGTTCAAATTGTAACTAACTCAGACGGCCACTATAAATAAAAATGAGAAATCATCCTGGGGGCACATGAAATTATCTCAGGGGCTGCAACTGGTCCCAGAGCCGTGTTTGCCACCCCTGGTTAGACACTTCGACAGTTCTGGCAAACCTTTGAAGCTGAAAAGTTATATATTTCATCTCTAAACTTATTTTAAATCTGGTAAAACTTACTTAAATAAAGTTTGTTCATCTTAATAAAAACACACAAAAGACACAAGTGAAGATTTCTTATTTTTTATAAAACGTTTCTCACATTCAGTTACGTCAACAAATGACTCGCGCCGTAAAAACGTGTCTTTTGAAACTGAATTAACAAAACACACTCCAATAATTACTTTTTTTTTTATTTGGAAGATGCCATCAATACTATTCATCGCTATATTTTAAACCAAAAGTACCAATCAGATTTTATATTTAACTTCAAGCCAATTCATCTTCATCAGACACGTTTGTTTTTTACGGCGCAATAACGTGATGTTGCTATGGTAACAAAAATATATATATAGATTTAGACGTGGTAGCTTAAGTTTCTTTCCACAAACAAACACTTTTAACGCTTCACATCATCATCAAGTAAACCTCAGACTCAACACAATTTCATTTTACATTTCGTCCATTTTCACAAAAACCGTGACGTGTTTAATAAAAATAATAAAATAACTCTTTACAGTCGTGTGTATGATGTAAACATTTAAGATATTTCTCTTTTAAAACCCTGAACTGTCCCACAACATCTGCATTTCGTAAAATACTGAATCAAGAGAAGAATAAATACATGTTTTAATCAGACTTTTGAAGGGATTTCGGCTTTGTTATTTTAGTTCAATGAGGAAACAGATTCAAGAATTATATAGGCGCATTTCAAACTATACATTCATTTTAAAACTTGAAATATCATTAAATTATTGCATTGTATTAACATTGTTTTAATACTGTTATTTTGCCTTTGAATACTGAAACAAGTGCTTAATAAATACAGACAAAAACATTAAATACAAACCAACAAATTCATCATCATGAGGAAGTATTAAGTCTATTATGTTCATGTGCGTCATTCAAACAGAATATATTCATGGGTTACAGCAACTTTTCCAATGTCAAGTAGTTTGAAGTACAATATTATTACTTTAATGTGTTTGTGTGTGTGTTATATTCAGTGTTAGGGAAAAATATAATTATTACACCACTTAGTTACTACCCCAAGACAGCTGCATTACTTTGAGAGTAATATTGCAAACATCGATCAAATAGAGGAGATTATGTCGTATTATTTATTCATTCATGCTGCTTAAACAGGCTACAATTAACTAAACTCAACAACAAAAATGATTCTGGGCCGTGTGGCTGATCTTTAAGCTCTTTAGTCTGACACTCCAAGTCACATTTGTAGATTTTTTTTTACTTGAAAGTACCTGAGTATTTAGTTGATTACTGTAATTTAATTACAAGTATTTTCACAATAACAAAGCTACACTACAAAATACTAAAATCTAATTGCAGAAACTAAGTTAAATTAGTTTTTGCAAGTCGTACTTGCATGTATTTTACTAAAAAACAGTTTGAAATCAACAAGCTCTATGTATCTATGTAATGTAATGTGTTATGTAAATTCTAATGTCATTTCTGTGTGTTCTCTTGTGTTGTGTTGTGTTTGTGTTGGTGTTTGTGTTGTGTAGATCTCTTGAATAGGTTTTGCTGTGATAATAACTAATGGGGATCCAAAATAAATAAAAAGTCTTTGTATTAATTACTCCCAACACTAATTATATTCATATTTTGCATTTGTGTTTCAGACACAAGACAACTTGTTTTTAATACTGAAAAAAGCATTTTCGTTTTGTCCTACTGTATTTTGGTCTGTTTTTGGTGATGGACAAAAGCTCCATGGTAACACACTAAAGGAGCTCCCGTTGCATCAGTTTTGTTTAGCTCAGAAGTTTAGATTAACAACAACAGGAATTATTTGTGAAGACTGAGATAAACTGTGCTGCTGTTTTAAAAACAAAGTGATTGCAAAAACACAAACTGGTCTTAGGGGTTAACCCGCGGTCTCTCACTTCTGCATTAAACACAGCAGCACTCGTACACTGAGTTACAGAATGGTGGGTTATAGTTGCCAAAGCACACTACAGTTTTAAGTTCACACCAGACTGATGCTACCTCTCTGAACACCTGCTGCCAGGGGCTGAGCAACAAACTCTGGGCCCCAGGTACAAACCTGGTTAGGGGCCCCTAATACATAATCTTGTGTTTTACTTATTTAGTTCTTATTATTTTTCTATACATTTCCAATATGTATTTCATTTCTACATTCCACGTATAATTAGTGTTGCACTTAGAGTTTTTGCAGGCTTCCTAATTTACTACAAAATCAGACATTTATGAATTTTGCTAAGAGACGATAATATAATGAAATGTGTTTTAAACACACTCTTTGACATTTTAACTAACTTGTTTTAAGCTTTAAACTTGTCTAACATTTGCCAAAAATAAACTTAGAAGTCCCAGTCACATTTTGGACAAGGTATTGATAGTTAGTGATTTCTGGACAATATTCCGACACAAAATCTTATATATTTTTACTGAACTGATCATTTTGGGACAAACCCTGGCTATTTGTTTGTTGAAATCTGCTAACTCTTGCTTATACTATTATAATCTCTATCTTTTTGTGTTTTGTTAATAATTTGGCCAATTGATATTTTTTATTCAGAGACGTTTTATAGAAGTGATGATACACTTTGATACAAGCAAAAACAACATGCTTTGGGGGCCCCGTTTTACCCTGGGCCCCAAGGAAACGTACCATTTACCTCCCCAGTCTAACACCCCTGTCTGCTGCTGAAAGTCGTTGAGAGAAAACAGTTCATTATTTCTTTTTGCTTCACATAAAACAAGGAAGTAGTCACTGAACAGAAGCTGAAACCCATGAATACACGTGTTTTGTAGGTCAGAGTCTGTCCGCGGTTTGTTTGTGAGCACATTTCTGATTGCAACACGTCAGCCTCAAGTGTGTGTGGTTTAGTTTACAAACACGGCTGAACTGGTGAACCCTGCACATTAAACACATTTCACTAATTATTTACCTTTTGTAATCTTTTGTTTAACTTCTGGGACTTTTTCTGTTTCTTTGCCACACAGAAGACAGAAAACAGAATATATTTAGAATATAATAGAGGTTATGCACTGACATTCATTTATTAAAACATTCTGACGGAGTGGCAAAAGATAAGAAAAACACCTGATAAAATGTGTTTCTTAACTTTCTTTGTTGGTCTAATTTTTCTCCTGCGAGCAATCATTGGCAGAACTTTTATAAAATAGCTTTTCTGTTGTCAAGGCAACATCACAGACTTTAGCTAGCTTGTTTGCTAACGGCAACAAACAGAAATAACACATTTTAAACTTCTTACATCAGTCACATGTTTCACTTGCTTACCTAATGCATTCTGAACCTCTGAATTGTTCACCACAATGTGTTTTAAGGTTTTTCCTCACCTGTTAGGAGCAATGTCATTGCCCACTTTGTACCGTTAGCTACTTCTCTTACAATATTTTATTTGTTTTAAAATTTTATTTAAACACAGACCAAACTAAGCTGTTATACACAAAGCTCCTTTACAGATTTCAACAACACAGATGAAATTATTACAACTTCAAAGCCCTAGCTGCCAGATTAAGCTAGTTCCGGCTGCTAACTGTTAGCATAAAAAGGCGATAAATAAGTGTGGCAATTTAGGCTTTCTCTATTGGCAAACTTTTGTAAGATACATTAATAGATATTAATGTAAATGAATAATATTAACAAATAAGGTTTTTAATTTCGGCCTGCGCAAAGTGGGCAGAGGTACAAAGTGGGCAATGAAAGTGAGACGAGCCAGGATGCTAACAGCAGTTAGTTAGCCACAATGCTAACAACAACAGACAAACTTATTGGATTTTGGTGAACGAACAGGACATTGTTTGATGTAGACAAGACCTAAATTGATACATTAACAAGATATCTGTGCTGGGGAAACATTTATTTTAAGTCATTAAGCTATTTTGTTGTAAAAATTAGGTATAGCGCCTTTAGAAAGGTAATGAGGTTCTCTGAGTGTGATCCTAAAGTCTGTGTCAGTGACTAATGGTTGTTGTTTTTCTGCTTTTCTGCCACTGTTTACCTGATTTTCTCCTTGTACATATCACATACAAACTCAGTATTTAGCAGTAGTTGTGGTTGTTTATATTAATTATCAGTCGGTAGGTGCTTTATCCCATTTTTTTCTGTTTTGACTCTTACAGGAGAAATTCGAATTTGTTCACCTTGACTCTCATTCATTTTCGCCACTCACTGCTGACAATTAAAACACTGTGATGTCATCTGCATAACCTCTATTGTGTCCACGATTGTGATAAGTTAGCTTTACAAGACCCACAAATGTAAACATAAGTGCTAAAAGTCATGACGTTGTTTCAAATCTTTTTCCGACAGCAGCTGAGTCCTTAAGCTGCCATTGTGTCCTCGGGCAAGACACTTCTTTCTTCCACATCGACCACATGAAGCAAAAATTGGCGATCCCACAAAAAAAAAAAAAAAAAAACTTAAGCAGCCGAAAGATTGAAACATCGATTCAAACCATGCATGTCTCTTTGCATTTCCGTTTGTAATACATTTGTTATTTTTGGTGTTAAAAAGATAATATTGTCTTTTTTAAGTTAGATAAAAGTCTTTTAAGTCATTTTACTTCATTTCGATATAATTTAGCAGTGTCAAAGTTGTTAAAATTCGGACTTCACAGCAAGAAAAATTATTCCCGGTCTTGTCTTTGTAGAATTGTGCATGTTATTTCTGTGTCCGACGATTTCTTCAATCCGAATACATGCACAATCTAGACAAATATGCTCTTGTTCACACGTTCAGAGGTTGTCAAGTTAAGCCAAGTGTCCACTGCACCATGTTTGAGATGATTGTGGGAGAAATCTTGAATCGTAGTTCTCAAAATAAGACAGGGACAAATAAAAAAACAAATGTACGATCAAAAGATATCTATTAAACTTCACTGATGTCTTAGAATTATGATTACAAAACGTTTTTTCCCTTTTCTTCTTTTATTTAGTAGCTTTTCTGACATGGCTCCTGTCCACCTCTCGCTACCAGCTGGACAAACATACCTGGCAACTCTGTAGTTTTCCCAAAACTGTAAACTTGGTCATATTATCTATCATAAAAAGGCTTCAATGTGTCAACTGAACAGCGTTTAAGAAGACTGAGACATTTCGACTCTCATCCGATAGTCATTTTAAACCTGATGGAAGTGAGTTTTTGTAAAGATTGGTCGACGTTACTTTCCGTTCTTCTGCGCATGTCGCCTGCAGAAAGATACGCTGGTCGTCAAGTTGGTTAGGGAAACTTCTTTGATAAAACCAACAAAACGAGACAAGAACTAGCTTTTTCGGTCAGGTATGAACCCGTATGACAGATGTTTGGCTCCTGAAGCTTAAGACAGTGTTTTTCTCTGTGTTTTTTCACCTGAATGTATGAGTATGAGTCGTAAAGAAGAATTTCATTCACAAATGTTATTTAGCAGCATAACTTTTGTTTTCGCCTTACTAAACTTTTGTAATTAGCTGACAACAGCCCTAGCTTGTGTTGTTGCTCAGTTTGGTCAATAAGTGGCAGCTATTTCGGCATATCGGGTGCGTGTGCATCACTCGTGGTGATAAACATACAATCCCTCTATACTTAAGTGAGTTTTTGTTCCGATAACTCATTTAAGTATAAATACAGCCAGGTCACTTCTAACAGATTGAAAAAGACCTATAGTCTAAACGTCTCAATCTTCAAAAATGCTGTCTGACAACTTTGAAACCCTTCTACTGTAAATTACTCCAAGACAAATGAGGGATTACACCGACAAATTGTCCTACCTGCAACTCTAATCCTAACTCTAACCTTACCCATATTGGGGAAATAAATATTGAAAAATATAACCATTTGCTAGCATAGCCACGTGCCGGAGATGACTTTATGCTCCCAGCAGTGAGAGGTAGCTCCCAGTCTGTGTCGGGAAGTGGACAGTACGTTCTTGGAAAAGTTGGATTTTGCAGCAAATTGAACTTTCAGATCATGATTTTTCTCAGCTTCGTTAAAAATAGGTTCTTAATCTTAAGCTTAAACAAACTCCCTGCTGCCTGCCTGAGATAAAAGCACAACTATGTGTAATCAATGGATGGCTAACTCCCAATGCATGCGGCACCAATGAGTACCGCCACTGATGAGTAGTGGCGACCATTTTTCTTAATGGGGCCTTGACATTAGATGACAGGTAAAACTCATTTGACTTTATTATACGAAGCCTCTGTGTTTACTCGAACTCAAATCATGGAATCAAAAACATTCCCATTTACAGTAACAACATGGTGAAGAAGTAGCACCTTGTCTCGACTGATAATTTGTGACATCTTGTTGTGTGACATGCAAATATCTGAATTCTTTGGTTGCAGATAGACAAAACTGTGCAGTGGACACAAAACTTGCACTGACGCATTTGTGCAATTCATGTTTTAATCCAGACTTTACCATCTCCACTGGTCCAGCTAGTGTGGAGCCATGCAATCAGAAAAATACATTTCCCACAATGCATTTCACTGGCAAGGAACATTATTAGCCCCAAAACTGTCATAAGTGCTTCTACATCAGCAAAGAAGCAAAGGTAATCCACTCCATCTCAAAGTTCAAGATAATGCCTTTTACCTTTACATCTGACTCCAAAGTTTTGCTCTTTCAAACCGCGCATGTTTTTTTTCTTCTCCGTTTGATAGGCCTATATATTTACAACTTTGCAGCGGTATGAGCGTTTTTTCGTCATTTTGCGTCACTAAAATCGTATGTTTTATGGAACCGTCCGGCGTTTTGGCGTTGTTGGTGTGGTTGAGCAGCGTCACCGTGGGATGGCCGTTGTGATCGTCCGTAGCGACCTCGTGGGAGTCGGTGGCCTGGTGCCGGGGCTGGCTTTCCCGCGGCGACAGCAGCAGCAGAGAACCCTGGAGATGGGTCGGACCAGGGCCTTGTAGAGACCTCGGCGGGCGCTCTCACTGACGAAACAGTACAAGGCCGGGTCCGCCACGCAGTTCAGACTGGTCAGCAGCAGCGACATGTGGTAGTAGTTAAATATTCCTACAAACAAATGGACAGGGGTTATTTATATACTGTTTTTTCTGGACTATAAGTCGCACTTTTCTTCATCGTGACAGGGGGTGTGACTTATACTCAGGTGTGACTTATATATATATATAAAATAAATGTGAATTTATGAATAACTATTAATATATTATGGGTCCCTACCAGACTCGAGCTCTCCCTGCTTGTCAAACGAGGGACAAATGCCGTTTCATTTGCTGCTGTTCGCTGCTGTTTTTGAGCACGGCTTTTCAATAAATATCAGAAAAGTGGCCCTTTTGGCAGGAATTGAAGCGTAGAAAAACAGAATCGTCTCATCCCTGGTGTGCATTGCCTGCGTGAGTGCACATGTACAGGCTGAAATTAAGCATCTGCGCCTGGCACTGAATCTCTGGATAGACGTTGATTGACAAGTCTGGACGTTTTTTCTTTTTGTCGTGCGCACACATTCAAGGTTGAGTGCCTGCGTACCCACTGGTTCACACAGACACAGTCCAGAAAGAAGTTGTCCTCATGTAAATGCAACGCCATGTTAGAAGGCTTAACCTCTCCCGTACACTGACTGCGAGGCGAGTTCGGTTCGGGACAAGTTTCTTGCGAAGTGCCTTGTACACCAGTCCACTGTGGTCTGTATTTTGCCCAAAGCCACGCGGATTCACTTCAATTCCAGCGAAAATGCTCTTATTAGTGTATATGAATGTAGCAAAATGTAAGTGTCTTTGTGGGAGTGTGGGGTCCGTGCATGTAATTTGAAGACTGTGTGACTCTGGGGGAGCTGGCGTGTGGGTTTGCATAAATAAAGTTTAATTTGAATTGATACGATCCTATGTACCTGCGATAAAGTTGCACTCTCTCTCCAGCAGGTGCGCACGAGCAGGAAGATGTGATACGGAGAGAAGCAGACGAGGAAGATGAGGATGGTGCTGCTCACGAGCTGCCGGATCCTGAACTTTTGATCGGGTAACGTCCCCGCACTGCGTCCCACCGCTCTGAGGACGCACAGGTACGAGATCTAAAACCACACAAAACACAATACATTACCTCTCTTCGTTAGCTGTGATAAAGTAAATAAATGTGTCAGAGTGTCTTATTTTGTGACCTGATTAATCACAAATGTCGATTAATCAAATGATCTTTTTAGGAGTAGTGTCACTTATAACTCTTTCACTGCCAGCCCGATTCTGGCTTTGACCCTCATTCTCTGCCAGACCTTTTTGCTCATTTTAAAAAATATTCACAGCTCCACAAAAAACTTTGTCCAACTGGAATCATGACATGTTGTACATCAAATGAGACCTACAAGTGTCTGCTTTCAATTTAAAAAAGAATTGTTGATCTACTTTTATCCGTTCCCCTTTAATAGACATTTGAAATTTCTTGTTTTCATTAGATTTCATTAGATTTCATTAGATTTCAGCGTTTTCTACTTTTTGGTGAAAGAATATGAGGATAAAAATACAAGCTTGACGTGATTAAAACAATGAGGACAAGTGTTTTTTCGTCTTTAAACCAACAAAAGCTGTGTTGCAGATGAGAAGACAGCAGCGCTTTTCTACTTTCTGATGCAGATTCATTAGATTCAGCCTCTATCATGAAGCATAGATTATATTTAACCCTTCAAACATGAAGAAATACAGTAGTTTTACTTTGACACTTTTGGATCGCACACAGAAGAGGAAGTTTTTAGATTAGCTGCATGTCCCGTTCTCCTCAGAGTCCTAGTCCAGTAGAATCGTCTTTTCTTCATTTTATAGATCAAATATCTGCTCTAAACTTACTCAACAATGTTTTTAGTACAAGATGTTTTGCCTGTAATTCGTTTGAAAAGAAAGACGACCCTTTAGAAGGAGCTGATCACGTAAACACAGCCGAAAGCACTGCCTAACGTCAACAAAAGAGCACATGTATTTTCCTGTGACTTCTTTTGGGTCTTTGTACTCACACTACACCTCCCTCTGCTGGTGAATCTGTGAAACTGCATCATGTTTTTGACAATACACAAAGTCAGCACGTGCAACAGAGAGCCCTCCATCGCAGCATATAATAAAAGGTCTATGACGGAAATAGACGACATTGGCAGGGAAAGAGTTAATAGTCCCTTTCAGCTCTTGATAAAAATAGAAGCTTTTCACACACATAAAACTCAGTGTAATCAATAAACTCGGTACAGTTTTCACTTGTTCTGCTGCTAAACCCCAGCGCCGGTGCCCTTCCCTCTGCATGAGCATCTCACATGACAGTTTCTCACCAGGAGGATGGCTAATGGCAGGCTGAAGCCCACCACAAAGCGGTAGTAGTTGATTGGATATTCCCAGGGCTGCATTGGATAGTGCTCGAAACACACAGACTGATTGGTCCGATCTCGGCTCAGCTCTTTGTGCCGGAAGAAAACAGCTCCCACGGCGATCTCCTTCAGCCAGATGAGGGCGCTGACGAGCCAGGCCGTGTGCATGGACCGCAGAGACGTGAATCTGACACAAAAGAGATTAAAGTCGACATATTATTCTTCTTTCTTGTGTCTAAAATTTGCTTTTTCAACTTGCTTTTGGTCTCATTTTGATCAATATTTGAAATGTGTTTATGCAAAATGTCTTTTGGAAAGCACATTATTAAAACTACCCTAACTGTTGCCTTATAGATACTTTCATAACATTTATAGATATAATCGGCAACATGTCATATTTGGGGTTGTGGTCTGCTGAGGGTGAAAGTTGTGGGGGAAATATATTGCTAAGGCATTAGAAGCTAAACATTTTATGACATTTTCTGGAAAATTAAGTGTATTTTTTGTCACAACCATGTTTAAATGGATGTTGTTGATGTGGCGTTATGTTTATTCATTCATTCATTTTCTACTGCTTGTTCCCATTCATTCATTCATTTTCTACTCCTTGTTCCCAAACTAAACTATTGCACAAACACTGAAATACTGTACTTACACTAACAGGAGCTTATTCTGACTTCAGTGTTTTAAGCTGGCGTGCACCTTTTTATGAAGATTGGGTTTGTCAACCCCTGCATAGAACTCTGAGCAGCTATCATGAAAGTTCACCTGTGCAATTTCAGCTTTTTAATTGGTTTATGCTGCCATCGCTGCTATGGTAACTGTTGTGATTGCACATTGTCCAAAGAGGTCACATTTAGCACCACGTGCCGCTCTCACTGACCGGTGCAGCTTTGGCTTATAAAAAATAGTTGTTCTGTATTCTCAGCGACGCTCTGAAAACTCATGTAGATTTAGCTTTTTTAAAAATCGGGACACACGGGACGGTTCATGTCTCAAAATCGGGACTGCCCCGGGTAAATCGGGATGTCTGGTCACCCTACATGGTCGCGGGTGACTGGAACCTATCCCAGTAACTTTGGGCTTAGGAAGAACACCCTGGACAGTGGCCAACTAGTCACAGGATTAGTGGCGTTATGTCAGAAAATTAAAACACGCTAGCATTTAGCTTGCAACTACTGTTGGCAATTTTTAAATATATTTGCGTAGGTGGATCGTTGGCTCACTTTGATCATCTCCATGTCTTTGTATGTCCACATGTAGTTGTAGTTGTACATACAGTTGGCATCAGAGGCCACACACGCCCACTAACAAACCTGCGTGGGGGAAAGCTAACTTTAAGAATGACTCAGAAAAAAACTGTTTTATCACTCACTGCTCAACAACCACAGCAAATGTGGACCTATAGTGTGAAAAATATTGTGCCAAATATACTGTAGATAGGATGACATGGAGATGAATAAAGTGATTCAACGGTCATAATATGTAAATATATCTAACAATGCTAACGGTAGCTGCAATCTAAATGCTAATGTGATGCTAGCGCCACCTGGTGTGTTTCATGTATCTTTCTTTAATTTATAACATCAACAATCTTCATCTAAACATGATTGTTACTCAACATGCATACTAGGGTAATATCCTCCAGCTACGATAGTCCTGACCAGGCCGAGCATACTAAGGAGACGCCCCAGAGGCATTGAAGGATGGGTCAAATGCAGCGGGGACAATAAAGTGTACCTAAACCTTAACCTTAGTTGTGCTAAAAAAAAAACACAAAATTGACCAAAAGCACTGTCGGAAGCACATGGTGACGCCAACAGACATGAGTGATATTTTTTCTCCCAAACCAGTAATGCCACACCACCATCACTTTGTAATTTACTATGCTAGCACAAATTTATACTTCATCACTTTTACTTCAGAAATTTGGTTAAGGTTATGGTTATGGCTTAGGTTAAAATGGTTAAGTTTAGGGCTTTAGGAGAGATATGTTAATCGACTCATGGCATAACTGTGTTTGGGTAAAAAAGACATGACGGACATGTCTATTTTAGCAAAATTACAAACATCCAGACTCACTTTAAGCATTTCTGTTTGATCAGGTTAAGAGACATTTACATCAGTCTTTTTCAGAATTCTTTGGCCTCAGTTCACACCTTCACGTTCGACTTAAGCCACTGCCTGTTTACGTTGCTAAACTTATTGTCATCATGTGCTTAACTCTGGTCATTGTACTGTGTTTTCACCTGAGCGGATGCACCACGGCGAGGTAGCGGTCCAGGCTGATGCAGCAGAGGAAGCCGATGCTGATGTAGATGTTTTCATAAAGCAGAAACCCACAGACCTGACACAACCACTCCCTGTGTCTCCAGTCATCGCCCTGTCCAGCACACAAACAGGAAACACAACACAGACACAAGACTCTTTATAAAACACTTACACATTATATCCAACAAGACTCAGGTCACATTTTGAGTGTATAGAAGACGTATATGTTTGTGCGTTTTCTCTGTGGAACCATCATAAGGCAGACTTGTATTGGTTCTTATTAAAGTAGACACAGAGCAGGATAACAGGATTACAGACACTTTAAAAACAGCCCACGTTTTCTCCAAGAGTTTTTTGAGTGTCTGCTAGAAAATACGACATGGTTTAATGTTCTGCATCACAAACACATGAATGGTGAAGTGGACTAGTGATGGGACTTTTCGACTCTTTGAAAAGATTCGAATCACCGTGAATCGTTCATCTCAAAAATCCAACTCTTTCATAAATCTGACTCTTTTGTTTGTTTGGTTTTTTTTTTTACTTACCTCAGTTCACCTTGTATTTATTAAGTGTCTATTCAAATACACAAAAACAAACTAATTTTAACAAATAATTTAGACTAGCAAATGTTTTAATTAAGTGGGATTTTGCATTTTTCTTTCGCTCCTCTCGCTCTCTCACTCAAACACAGGTGCATGGTAGGAACGTGACTGATGCAGAGACTTATTCCTTGATTTTTACGATTTAAAATGTTGTGTGTTTTATTACAATACGACTCATATTCATGGAGAAATGAGCCGTATAAGGACACAAACTTAGACGTGTCTAAATGTAAAGCATATGAGAACACGGTCAGACTTTTATCATCATCACCACAACCTGCCACTGTGAGAAAAAATCTGCGATCCTGACCTACGAGTCCAAAGACAATGGCAGTACACAACGCGTGTCTCATGCACATTTGAGTGAAAAAAGCTTTTTTTTTTGTCCCTGTACTCAGGGGCGTCGGACTGGGGGAGTAACAGGTGCTAGTTTCCCCGGGGCCCAGAGCAGGAAAGGGCCCCCAACAGCATGTAATTATTGCTTGTGAGAAAGATTGTTTCTCTAAATGTGATGTCAGAGCACTCCGTCTCTCCTATACAGCGTAGCAAATAAACCAATGACAATTTTTTTTTTTGGCCAAATTATTAAAAAATATAACAGCTAGAGAATATAATAGTATAAACAAGAGTTAGCAAATTTCTTCTTGTTTTGTAGTCGGTGATGAAGCCTCCAAAAACCCTAATAGCAACACTAATTATGTGTGGAATGCAGAAATTAAAGAAATATAGTAACTAAAACCCAAATGAATAAGAGCAGACTAAATAAATAAAACACAAGATTATGTATTAGAGGCCCTAGAAGCCCATCAACAAAATTCGTACCTGGGGCCCAGAATTTGGCGCTACGCCACTGCCTGTACTACTCTCTTCCTCATTGTGGATATGAATCGACTCTGACTAGACTCTCATCGTTCACAGTCAGGAGTTGTTCAAAAGAATCGGATCGTTCTAAAAGTCACCGCCTATAAAAGTCTGTAAAATGCTGATTTCGTAATATATATTTAGTCATTTAAGTCTTACATGAATAACATGAACATGAGGATGTTTAGTGTCTTTAGATTCTCAGATCAAGCACAAAATGGGAAATCCCTTTAGCTTTTAGCTCAGATACAGCTGTTCAGAGCGACTCATTTCAAATGTTTGCATACTTAACAATGACTTTTATTGATGCTTTGAACTCTTGGGGGTTTGTATGAGTCATCGCCTCACATTTCTTTTATAATTTGCGCTTGTTGATGGTAAATGCTGATGGCTATAGACCCAATCCTGCTGTTTCTACTAATTATGTCTCTGCACCAAACATATTAGAATCTCAACTTTAAAAGCCAAACGCAAAAAACATATCTAATGATGAAAGTTATTAAACAGCCATGCATAGCACACCTCCTCTTGCCGTATATTTCGTACCTGAAAGATGTACTGGAGCCACAGAGGCAGCGAGGCAGGTAGAGCAGGTCAGACACAGTGAGATTCAACAGATAAACTCCCAACTCGTTCTTCTGCTTCAGCTGCAGCACCGCGTGATACAGAGAGTAAAGGTTTGAGGGAACGCCGATCTGAGAGACACACGGGGGACGTCAGGAGAGCAGCTGAAGGCACAAGTAAGAAACTCAGATGCTGCATTACACTTTTTCAACAGAATTAAAATCCAAATAAAACATGACAATGGAATATGACATTAAAGATGGAGAAACTGGTTTTTATGCTGCAAAACAAGAAGAAGGTATTTATAAACCTCCCTAGACCTTTCACTCCTCCTTGTTCAGCACGTGATATTTTGTATTAGAAGTGTAATTTAGATTTGCATGTCACTGCATTCAGCTCCCAAATCTGCAACTGTGCCCTATTTTCTCTTCACAAATAATCAATTCCCACGAGAGCGCAGGGTCTTGTATCTGTGGGATCAAAGGAGATGACAGCAGCAGCACCGGAGGAGCAGTGGACTGAATGTGAGCTGTTCATCGCACGAGGACAGAGCTGGACCAAGTGCAGTTTGAGCCTGGGGTAATTGGTAACTTCATTGGCAGCACAGAGGCAGAGTGGATCGTCTCACAGCAAGAAGGTTGTGGGTTCGACTCCCGCACGGCCTAGACCTTTCTGTGTGGATTTTGCATGTTCCTCCCGTGTCTGGGTGGTTTCCTCAGGACGCTCCGGTTTCCCCACCAACCAATAACATACAGGTTAGGGAAAGCTTAGTGGTGGTCGGAGGTTGAAGCGTCAGGTGTTTAGGTGAATCACTTCTGCTGAGTTGCCCCAGGGCTGCTGCTACTTGAGCCGTCATTCAATGGTGGGTAATCGTTTCTTAATGAATATAACAATCTGAGATCTTACTGCCAAGCAGCCTACTACCATTTAGTTTGATGCTGTTCCGCACCTGAAGAAAGCCAGTGGCTGCACCAAAATGCTTTTTTGACGCTGGAAATCATGTCATTTATGTTTTCATATCGTGCTAAATGCACGGCGTACATAGTACTAAAGCTGTAACTCGTGCTCAATACGCTTTTGTGGTGTAAATGTGCCTTAGTGAGATGTGTTGCCCACTGGCTAGGAAATGATGCATGGACTGGAAGGAGCTGACGTGTCTTGATTTCTGTCACGCGGACATTCTAACAATGTTGAGGGCGTGTCTGCAAAAATGACGTAATCTACCGCATGGACCCTCACGTCCTCGCGATGCGTCAAGTATAAACTAAGCTTCACTGGTGTTACTTGGATGTAAATGTGCTATAGAATAAACCGTTTATTCTTGCACATGATTTTTGTGTTTTTGTCTGAGATAGAAATATTTCACTGCATAAACTATTTTGGGCTTACGTTCATATTTTTGCTGCATCTTCTTTTTGCACCAACTCTCATTGACCCCATGTTAGAGGTGGCGCTACAGAACTGTCTTTCAATATTTTTCACACGCCTTTGACCCTCAAATACAGCTCCAATTCTCATCTTTCAACTCTGTATTTTTTATCATTTTTATTATAAAATAAACTAATTAAAAACATACATTTTTACAACTCCGTCTCCTCATGTGAACCTTTCACCCCACAGTTTCTCACAGAACCGTTTCTGGAACAATGACCTGAATTATCTGCACTACCTCTGCGTCTCTGTGTGTGTATTAATAAATATAAGAGATCAGTTTCCTGTGGTTCGTTGAGCTACATTTAGAAGAGTTTTCACCACAGATGAAAATATATATATATGTTTACATGAAGTGATATAAAAGCAACAGACAAAAAATAACTTTATCACACTTTAGATTTAGTTAGACTGGACTAACACACTGACCTATAAATTTTGGAACTAAGGACATAAATAAAGGTTTGCAAGACACTTTAGGCACTTAAACACAGGGAGAACACGCAAACTCCACTTAGAAAGGCTGCAGGAATTGAACCCATGAAAAAATCCTACTAAATCCACAAACGTGATAATTTGTCCTGTTTATGAGCCTTTAGCAGCAGTGTTTCTGTCAGACACGAGTGAGAGGAGAGAATATTTAAAGGTCGACTCTGAGTTTGTCAGGCTGAATATAAATCAGTTTTGACGTGTTGACACTTACACGATGTGCTACAACTGGACCGAGCTGTGCACAAAGAGTTTATCACAACACGGCTTCAGAAACATTTATATTGTATTAAACATATGTAGGTCATTATTTTACTATTATTTTTTTTTTTATCTTCATTGTTAACCTCAATAAATAAGCTATATCCATTGACTTTCTGCTCAAATCTGCTCTAAATAACAACATTTTAACATTACAAGAAGCAGAATTCTGTTTACATGCTTTTGTTTTTGAAAAATTGCTTTGTGACATTTGTTTGTAATATTCCCTGCTGGGTTTTCTCATTGTGCAGTTGTTTCTTTTCAGTCTGGTTCCAGAAGCATCTTTCAACAGAATCTGCTCAATTAAAAGTGACCAGTGACATTATTGTCGCTGATTCAGGGAAATGTACTGTCCTTGTTGAGTTGGATTTCTCCTCAGCCTTTGACACAGACATGTTATTATGACAAAACATTTCATGATGTCTAAAAATAGTGTGAAATGTTAAGTCTGTTGATCTGATCTGCCGAGGGATGCCACAAGGCTTTGTCCTCGGCCCTCTCTATTTCTTTATACGTTCTCCTCTTCAGCCAAATGAGATGGTACAGAGACTCGGTTTCATAACTGCACCGATGCTACGTTTTAACAATCCACTGAATCAATAAGCTCCAGCCTATTGGTCTCTTATCAGTCCTGAGGGAGCGTGTTTCAAAGATCAGTATCGGTACATCTCTGCGCATAACTGCGGGAAGTAGGGGTGCAGGAGAGGCAAGTGCACCCCCTAGTGTGAGCCCTGCCATTTGGTTGTTGGTTCTTTAGTTCTTGCACAAAAATTAAATTAACCACAGTCTAAAACTCTTCTTTAATACTGTGAAAATGTGACAAACGTTTGGCAGAAAGACGAGAAAATCACAACTCAGAAAATCACAGTTCAGAATTAGAGCGAGATGTGCTGCAGCTTAACATGCCTCTAAACCAAATGGAAGTTTTTAAATATGGCGGGACAAATCCATGTGTCTCCGGAGAAGTTTGGCTTTGTCTGAGCACTATCTTGCTCGCTGCTGCGCTCCACAAGTATGTTTCGTTTCTGTTCTTACTGACACATGATGCACTGTGAGACAAATAATTGTTTTAAATATCCTTATGCCTGTGGCTTGTTCTTTTTTTTTATGTGTCTAAAAATTGCAAAAGATCTTAAACTCCTCTAGTGTGCTGCCGGCTTTAGACTCCAACAAACAAGACAATAGAATACAGTCGAGGCATCAAAGGCCACGCCACTAACTCACGACCTCCAGAGAGTGAATCAGAACAACAGCTTTATCAGTCACTGCTCTAAAACTACAACAATCAAACATGGACTTTGGAGATATAATGTTCAAATACACACATGAAGACATGAGGTATAAATAAAGATTCAACTGTCCAAGTATGTAAATGATATCTAGCAATGCCAACGGTAGCTCGAGCTAATGCTAAGTGATGCTAGCGCCGCCTGGCGTCTTTTAGCATCTTTTTTTTAACTTATTTTACTTTTCTGAATAACAACATCTCAGTAACCTCCGTTTAAACCTGAGTTGTTTGTACTTGACTTGAATTAATTTAGCTAAAAATACATTTATCATTCGCCAGAAAACGTATATCCAAAAGAGGTAAACAGTTAAGCCTTCCCAAATGGTGAGGCAGGAGATTTCCCCCTCGGAACCCAACAGTTGCTGAGGAAAACAACGAGTGACGCGTTGCCACTGTATCTATATGCTAGGGGATTTGCTCCTGTTGTAAATTTAGTAGAAAACTGTTGTAATGCAGAAACAGCTTAATTAACTTTCAATTTTTCATATTTTGTCCCATTTAAAGCTGTAATTACAACATCCTCACACATAAATGAACTTGAGCAGTGTTCTTGTCTCACCAGAAGGACCAGGATGTAGACGCAGGAGAACAGATACTGGTGAATCTCGTGGCTGATGGTGCAGTTCATCACTTCCTCCTCGCTCATGCTGGCTCCCCCCTCCTCGCCCCTCCTCACCCCCCTCTCTCTCCTTCTCCTCTTCTCTCTTCTCTCTCTTTTTCTGGTCTCGCTACTCTTCCACCTCTTCTCTCCTCCTCCTCTCTCTCTCTTTCTCTCCTCTCCCCTTACTCTCTTGCTATTCCCTGTCAATCAATCTCTCTCTCTCTCTCTCTCTCTCTCTCTCTCCTCTTCTCTCTTTTAGTCCCCAGTTGTCACTCCAAACCAAGGACGTGTTCAAGCATTTGGTCGTCCGACTCTTGAGTTTTTCTTTCCGTCAGCATCTGTGAACGACAAGAACAAAATATAATTGTAATAAATCAGAAATCATTAAGCTAATAAACACTCTGTCATCCCTCACTCTCTCTCCCCTCCTTCTCCATCTCTCTCACTTTCTTTCCTTCTCCTTTTTCTCTATCCTTGTGTTTTCTGCGAGAGGGAGGGAGAGAGAAAAGAAAGAGAGAAGGAGAGAGTTAAAAAGAGAAGAGAGAATCAGACAGAGAGGGGAGAGAGAGAAGAGACTAGAGAGATATAGAAAAAGAGAGAGAGATAAAGAGATAGAGAAAGAGCAA